>CM061049.1:57778862-58016757 GCA_030762985.1 Adelphocoris suturalis
CCCCCCCCCTGGAATTCCCCTCCAGCCTATATGACTTTCCCTCTCACTCTGTTCCTAGTAGCCGACTGTTAAATGCCCTTTAAAACCAACTACCCCCCCCCCCCTCCCACCACTTAACCCCCCCCCCCCCCACCCCACCCAGATTTCTCACCATTAAATACCACCTGGGTTTGTTTACTCTCACCATATTGTCGCTATTCCTGTTGCTATCTACCATAATCATTTTCATTAATATTTCCTTTTCTAAACATTACTGGGTCATTCTCATGGAATAAGTATTATTTCAACTAATGATAAGTGATAGCTCCCATAATTTGCATATTTCATTAATTTTAAGAGTAAAATTAACCCCCCCCCCCCTCCCCTCAACAACATGCTAAAAGGTACAGCAGCAACCAGTATAAAGCAGCAAAAGAGAATGGGTTAGAATATCAAAATATGATGAGAATCGTACATTTTGAGTATTTTTACCACGCAAAGGAAAAGTAATGTGGCGTGGGGAGGTGGGGCATAATTTTTAGGCGTGGCACTCTAAGTCCTATGCATATAAATCACTTAGTAACATTTACCTGTTTATGATTTGTATCAATTATGGAAACAAATCATGGAAGCTTGGCTTGTAATTTCTTCCGGGAAACTCCTGACTGCAGCGTCAGCTCATCAAAAGAAAAATAACGAATAGCGAGACGAAGCGAAGAAGCAGACGTGACATTAGCGAAGGCGTAACGAACCCTAACGAGTCGTCAGCGTCCACTTTTTCTCGTCGTTATGTCATCGACGTCACTAAAGGGACACGAAGTTGAAAACGTGGCTTCCTATTTCAGTACGTACATGAAAAATGTCCTCCTCCTATCTCATTTGATGGTGTCGTGTGATTGGATGAAAATAATCTCTACCAAGTTAAAGGAGTGTCACATAGCTTCTTGGATGGTATCCGTAACACGATTGTAATTCGAATGCTTAATATTGAATTCAAATGGCATTGAAACTGTTTTAAGGGACGCACATGTCATTTCCGCGCGTTGGCAGCCGTTTCGGGTAGTTTCTCAATGCTTCGTCCGATTTTGATGAAGCTTTCAGGGACTAATCCACTAAATCTCCTAGTTGGATGGCGAAAATCTGAACTCGATCCGACCAACTAAAAAGTTCCAATCGGATAAATAGTTCCTGAGAAAATGAGTCTAATGGGCTAAAAGATGAAATTTTACAGGAGAACGATTTGAATTAAACCTGAAAAAACTGAATAGGGTTAAATTATTAGGGTTAGAGGAAATAAGAGAACCACCGTATTAAGAGCGAAATCGGAACATAATATATTTTTACACTCATTCGAACAAGAACAATTAACCTCACTCCTGGTCACAAATACGAATGTTTCGCCTAGTTTTTTTAAATCCAAACCAAATTCATCGACCTTGGTACGTACCTTATGTACGCACGATAGAAAATAGCCACAACTCACGGTATCTAATTGAGATTGAAAGGTCCGAGTCAGATTCGAGTTTCAAGTTTCTAGTCTTCTCTTCCTTACACTGTTGGTCAGTCTATAGTATGTACCTATTAAAAAGCTCTGCAAATTATTTCACAAAGGTTTATTATTTTTTCAATTGAGTATGATCGTAGTTTTAGTTGGCTTGCGTACGTCATAACCAGACTCCTCGGCGTGTCCTATTTCGAGTTGCCACAACCTATACTTCTATAATTGTATACGTATGTTTATATTTCTCGATTTGAGCTCCTATCTATTCAAATAATCATTGCCTTAATAATATCATTATCTAAGTACGTACGAAAAGTTGAGAGGATATGTTATTAAATGTGCGTAGGAAAAGCATTGGTATTAACACACAAATACGACCTAGAAAAAAAATTTTCGGCAAATCGCATTCAAAGTTTTCCTTCCACACCATTGGCTACCCGTTCTTTGGAACACGATGAACATAATTTATCTTTGCGAAACTTGTTTCCTACATTATTACTTCTAACGCCCCATGGTGAATAAATAGTTTTTTTGCCAGTGGGAAGGGAGTGGGGGAACGGTTTTGTTGATTTTTTAAGAATTTTTGAGTTGTTCAACTCAAACACTGAAATCTCACCAGTCAGGATCCAAAATGTTCAGAAAAGAAAGACACAAGTTAAAATTGTCCACACAAAAAGGAAACAATTCAAAACGAGACACAGCCTGCGTGAACTCAACTGAGTTATGTCTTTCTTCCTAGGACGTGAATTGGTTACTCCCTCCATAGAAGAAAGACACACGCACTCTCTAGCGGAATTAGAGTGCCCTACACATATCTCCACCTTCTACAGACAAACTAGACCGTTTCTACTTCTCAGAACCACAACTAACTCAAAAATAGCGATTTTAGAAGTTGTACCCTTATTCTAGGACGGGTGCGATATATTCATGCCTCGAAGGAACGCTGTACCCACCTCATGGTGCCGCGGCGCCTCCTCTCACTCCACCCCCCGCTCACCCCCCTCACCAACCACCGTGACCCCCTGCCAAGCGTGCCAGGCGTGCGTCTAACACGTCTGACACTCAAAAAGACACTTTTTCGCCCGTTTTTGGCCCATAGCATCTATGCGAGTAAAGCGATCGGGATGGTTAAACGTTAGGACCAACTAGACCCCAAATGGAGTCTATGTGCGAAAGAACGGATTTTTTAAGTAAATTCTTAGGCCTTTTATGGCCCGGACGGCGGACGGCGGACGGCGAACGGCGGACGGCGGACGGACATTTCAAATTTGGATTCTACGCACCTTGAAACGTAAAGTGACAAAGTTTGAGGGGGGGCTATAAAAATTTTTTGCTACACGATCACATAGGCTTATTATTGGAAATAATAAACCAAAAGTAAGTACGACTTTTTTTTTGCAGTTTTTATAGATTTTATAGCAAATTTTTATGAAATTTAAGTACATTTTCAGCATAATTTTGTACATAAATTTTTAAATGTTCTATTTTATAGTTAATAAACTTCATTTGAGCAATATTCTGATAAAAAATAAAAATTTAACCATTTTCAGCCGTTTTTAGCGATTTTTCAGCACATTTTATGAAATTTGGCCAATGTTTTGCGCTCAAGAAGTGCTGATAATAAACTCATGCTTTCATTTGAAAACCTTGATTTTTTGGCGCAAGAACAGAATTTTTATCTTAATCGTAAGGAGAGTTATCGTCTGGAATGGCACATATATACACACATATATGAATAAATATATATACACCTATATGAAAAAGCCGTACACTGTGGGATTCGTTTCAGAATGCCTCAAAACCGATCTCAATGAAGAAAATTTTGATTTTAAAATTTTTGAAGCCATTGCAATAGCTTCATTGTCTACAAAAATAATAATAATAAGTCCACCTATTTTGATCCCCCCCCCCCCCTCTAAAAATGAAAAATAAAGCTGATTTTTAGCGAATTTTCTTAGAAAATGAAGCTATTGCAATGGCTCCAAAAATTTTAAAATAAAAATTTTCAAAAATTTTCTTCATCGAAATCTGTTTTGAGGCATTCTGAAATGATTCCTGGATTTTAACGCTTTTTTATATGTATATATATATATATGTATATATATATATATATATATATGTATGTGTCATTCCAGACGATAACCCTCGATAGAATTGAGATAAAAACCTCGTTCTTTCGCCAAAAAATCAAGCATTTCAAAAGAAAGGATGAGTTCGTTGGACAACAATTTTTGAGCACATTAAATTGGTCAAATTTCGAAAAATGTACCAAAAAAATCACTAAAAATGGCTAAAAACGGCCATAAATCGTTAAATTTCTATTTTTTGGAAGAATTTTAGTCAAAACTGAATTTTTAACGATCAACTAGGACATCAAAAATTTTTGCTCAAAATTATGATGAAAAACGTACTTAAATGTCATTAAAATTTGCTAAAATACCTATAAAAACTGCAAACAAATTTAAAAATCAAAAATCCCTTTTGAATCAGTGGAATTTTATTTAGAATAAGTTTTTTGCCATAAAATTGGTTTTTAACCATTTTTGTCAACTAAAATTGCTCCAATTTCAATGCAATTTAACATACTATAGTACGATAGATAGTTTATGAAAATTCGCTCATACGATCATGCTGCATGACTGGAACTTTCTATAGTAGATTGAGTTAAATTCATTCAGAAAATAGAATCATTTTTGATTAGTGAGTTAATACCAGATGGGGAAAATGTTATTAATATCTGAATTCTTTCTCTTTGCAGAAGAAGGTGGATAATAGGCTGCGAAGAACTGGGACAAGCGGCGAACTGGGACTGGAATTTAAAAAAAAAATCTCATGTAGAATATGTGTTTTATATATTTTAGTTGAATATTTTTTTAATAAGAGTCCCCTTGTACCTGATTATGCATAATCCACATTCTGTTAAAAAATAAATAAACCTGATGTTTTCGAAAAAATGATGTTATGTTGATAGTAATGAATGTTATATGTAAACCAGTTGAAGTTAGTATTGTAAATACGACGAAGATGTTTATTTATGAAATGAAAACTCTTTGGCGTCTTCTACGCTGAATTCTTCTTTGTTGACTGTATTCCTCATCAGAAGATGATTCCCACATATTATTTAACATTTCAAACACCGAAAAATAGTCAACTCACAACACTGTCAATACTAGAAAATTACAAGTTTACAGGAGAACGGACGTAGGTTAAAAATCGGCCATTTTTTACAACTGTAGAACAGTGACTTGTACAAAAAGATGGGGAAACACTTGTAACTTGTCCGAATTCGCCTGTACACTTGTTCATTTCCACAGTGCGTTACAAGTCTACTCTTGTACCTTTATGAAACTCTTGCACACTCATTTTTTAACACTTGTACATAAAATCGGCTTGTAACTTGTGACTTGTTGTTTTATGAAATAGGCCTCTGGTGAAATAAAACATGTGTGAATACTTCACTGTAGTAGCCGTAACATCCTCCAGCCAAAAAATGTCCTATGACTAGAGGAAACGATGAGGAATACTGATTTGCCGTCCGGACGATGCTGCTGTTGGATGCTGATCTTGTCCTATACCTCATGGTCGTTGTTTTGATCTTCTGGAACCTTGTGTTACTCGCAGTTTCAAGTATTGAAGCTCTCTCATCCATGGTCACTTCTAACGGGTACATCCGCTTTACAGGGCGCACATAAATTCGCGTGGATGTTTTTATCTTCGCGACACGTCACAATTTGTCCCTTCCTGGATATATTTCTTCTATTATTCCCAAGGGCCAATGGATGCGCTTGAACCCATCCATTTCGACCAACACTAACTCTCCTTCTTTCAAAAACGTTCTTCGGTCCTCTCTTCGTTGAACGTTTGCGAGATACTCTCTTTTGGGTCGCTGTCGAAGACTCTCCCGAACTCGCTGAAGTCGTAGAAATTGAGATCCCAATTTTACTTCGATTGAATCCAAATCAGGAACCTCCGCTGAATTCAAGTCACGCAGGAAGTTTGCAGGGGTCAACGGAGAAAGCTCTTCTGAATCTTCTGCAATGTATGTGAGTGGTTTTGAATTGATGAGTTGAATTGAATGTTGAATAAGTTTACACTCATTCGAACAAGAACAATTAACATCAAACCTGGTGAAATAAAACATGTGTGAATTATGCGTAATTTTTAATGAGTTTTGACATTTTCATGTCTTTGCTTTGGCACATAAAATAAAAAAACGTCACGGAAAATAATTGCTCACGAAAATTGCTCACGAAAATTGCTCACGAAAATTGTCCCAAGTGGCCACAACGATGATTATGACCATCAGAAATGACGTTTTTACCTAATGATCCCACGATTCTGAGATTTGGTATGTGGGCCCTTGAGGGACTTCTGAACACAACTGACCGATCCCAAATCAGCTGAGTGGCTCTAGAAACCAGTTTTTTCCCTAATGATCCCACGATTCTGAGATTTGGTATGTAGCCCCTTGAGGGACTTCTGAACACAACTGACCGATCCAAGATCAGCTGAGTGGCTCTAGAATCCAGTTTTTTCCCTAATGATCCCTAGATTCTGAGATTTGGTATGTGGGCCCTTGAGGGACTTCTGAACACAACTGACCGATCCCAGATCAGCTGAGTGGCTCTAGAAACCAGTTTTTTCCCTAATGATCCCACGATTCTGAGATTCGGTATGTAGCCCCTTGAGGGACTTCTGAACACAACTGACCGATCCCAAATCAGCTGAGTGGCTCTAGAAACCAGTTTCAATTTGTTTTCCAACTTTGGCCGGTTTTTCTCCTATCTCACCTGGCGACCCTGCTCACAACCCACCGACCAGGTTCATTATTGAGAATAATAAACCGAATTTTACAACTACAAAACATCGTTGGCATCTAGCTGGCTGCGCGACAGTCTGAAATCAATCATTTTAACTCCACTGCTTAACTTGAGCAGAGTTCGTATTTTTACGTCACAAAGCCCCCTTTCGCGGTTTCCCAAACAAAAATTGAACCGGCCTGGAGTTTGTGTTATCGTTATGTTGATGAGGTTATTCAACAGTAAGATCCACAACGAGGTCTCGTTAGTGGAACTCAGTTACCTTCACCTGGGTTTCAAATCCCGCTCCAGATCTTCTCTCCATTTATCTGTTCTCACAGTTGAGATTGTTTCTATTGTTTTGAAATTATCTGAAACAAACAAGGTTTCCAACATTTTCGAGTTTTAAATTATTTACTAGCCTACTTTTGTAATCTTCTCCTTCTTACGGATTGCAACTGACCTGTGATGACTAAACTTGTCTGGTTATTTTACTTCAAACCCTCTTGTGCTTAGGCGTTGCCCTCAATTTCTTTCTAAAATTCTTACCAGTTGAAACTATAGTTGGTATCTTTTAAGGCAGTGCCTCACCCCTGATGAGTGCTTTGATGGCAGCGAAGACTGGCGGAATATATATAAAACTAAAGCGCTATTGTAACTAAACTGTACTGAAATTGAACTATTGAAACGCTTTGCAGTGCAAGACTTGGGGGACATGTGAGCAGGTTGTATTATCTATACTATCTATACTATTAGGTAGGTATATAAAAATCCAATGGTGTCTGTCTGTGTGTGTGTGTGTGTGTGTGTGTGTGTGTGTGTGTGTGTGTGTGTGTGTGTGTGTGTGTGTGTTACTCAATACGTAAATCATAAACAACTGATGTTGAGTATCTACACTACATCACAAAAAAGAAAACGATTAGTATTTATTTTACGAATTATGAATTTGATATTTTGAATTTTTCCTCCCCAGAAGGCCAAGTTACTAGGGAGAAACGTTGGAGAGTAATAAAAACCAATTCAAGGACAGAAAGGCCTTTTAGCGAATTTTTGAAGAAAATTAAGCTATTGCTCTCGCCTCAAAATTTGTAGAATTTGAATTTTTGAAAACATTTTATGCAGAAATCCGTTTCAGGCTATTCTGAATCATATTCTGAAGTTTAACGCATTTTTTTTATGTATGTATGTATGTATGTATGTATGTATGTATGTATGTATGTATGTATGTATGTATGTATGTATGTATGTATGTATGTATGTATGTATGTATGTATGTATATGTATGTATGTATGTATGTATGTATGTATGTATGTATGTATGTATGTATGTATGTATGTATGTATGTATGTATGTATGTATATATGTATGTATGTATGTATATATGTATGTATGTATGTATGTATGTATGTATGTATGTATGTATGTATATGTGTCATTCCAGACGATAACTGTCCGTAGAATTGTGCTAGAAACTTCAAACAAATTTTAAAATGTTAAGGACACAAAACGAAAGTTCAAGTTCGTTGGCCAGCATGATCGGATTACATCTTCGGGTTGAAAATTTCAAAAATGTAGTCAAAAATTTCAAAATAGCCTGTTTTTTGCGATTTGTTGTGCGAAATAATTTTTTCAGCATACTAACATGTGGTATATTCGGAATCAGCGTAAAATTTTCTATACGAATATGTATCAAGTTTTCAAAAATTTCAAAGTTGAAAAATCAGTCAAAAATCGAAATAATGCCGTTCGCTAGTTGTAAAAATCGGTAATATTTGCATGAAACATTGTCCAAATTCAGATTGAACTACTCTTATGGAAGTATCCCTGTATAACCAATCCTAGAACCGTGCTGTTTAAAACGTAGGTAGTAGGTGCTTGTTTAAAATTGCATTCCATGTTTGTCTATCAAAATCATAAACTAAAATTTCTCTACACGATCAATAGCGACTGAAATGTTGAAGATTTCTTCAAAAATTCGCTCATGGGGTCATGCTGCATGACTGGACTTTTTTTGTAAAGTTTTGTTACAATTTGAACTGTCCAAATAAAGAAACGTCATCAAACTGCATGCAGATACATGAGTGCATGGATATGTCTTGTTTTCCCCCTTTTGAAATTTGTATTTTGTGTCCCAAGTTAAAAATGTCAATGTCAATTTAATTAGCTCATTCAGATGATCAGAAAAGACCCAATTATTTCGATCGTCGCTTAGTGTCCCACAGAGTCTCCCTATCAAATCTTAACTTCCCTAGGATAAACAGGAGACAATTTAGCTCACTCAGCATATTAGGAATGAGCCCATAATTTAAATCTTCCCTTAATATCCCAGAGAGTCCCAGGGAGTAAGGGTAAGTCTACATTTGAGAAACATCTTGAAGATTCTAATCATAGTTACAATTTTGATTTGACAGATAGACAGTTTGTAGAATTTCTTCATTTTTGTCCAAAGGGAGTTATGTTGAATTTACTTGAAAAAATCGAAATTATCAAAAATCATTATATCTGGTAAATTTTTAAATGAGGATATTCCTCGATATATTTCACCATTGGTAAGTCCATTTCTATAAAGCTTGGAATTATCCCTTCAAACTGTTGAAACCAGTAATTCCGCCCCTCCTTTCACTTCATCTGGTTAGCTATAATTCTCCTTCACTTTTCTTGCACTTTTGGTTGTACCCCCTGCCCCCTTTTCTTTCTCTTGACCAATGAGATTCAATCTCCCTTCACCTGTGACTATAAAAGCTGTGTCCTTTCTAATGTCTAACTAACTTCCGTTTTGATCCCAGAGTCTCTTTTTCTAATTTCAACTTGCTAGGATGAACAGAACAGAATTTAGCTCTAAGAACAGGACTCTGTAGAAATGCACTAAACCACGAGATGTAGGGCATGCGACACAATTTCCAATGATCATCTCTAGCAGTGTTGTTTAAAAAATCTACAGCATCTTTGTCTGTTAAAACTATCAAAACCAATCAAGACAAAGTAAAACGCTGCAAATTATTTCACAAAGGTTTATTATTTTTTCAATTGAGTTTGATCGTAGTTTTAGTTGGCTTGCGTACGTCTTAAGGCCCGTTCAGACTCAGTTATTGCCTTAATAATATCATTACCTAAGTACGTACGAAAAGTCGAGAGGATATGTTATGAAATATGCGTAGGAAAAGCATTGGTATTAACACACAAATATGACCAAGAAAAAAACATATATTCATGCCTCGAAGGAACGCTGTACCCACCTCATGGTGCCGCGGTGTATTATATGGGTATAACACGTAAAAGTAATAAATATCCATTCTTCTACACCCCTCTGCTACGCCCCAGGTCACTCCAGCCACCACAAGGTGCCGCGGCACCTCCTCTCACTCCACCCCCCTCACCGCCCACCGTGACCCCCTGCCAAGCGTGCCAGGCGTGCGTCTAACACGTCTAACACTCAAGTCTCGAAAAAGACACTTTTTCGCCCGTTTTTAGCCCATAGCATCTATGCGAGTAAAGCGATCGGGATGGTTAAACGTTAGGGCCAATTAGACCCCAAATGGAGTCTATGTGCGGAAGAACGGGTTTTTTAAGTAAATTCTTAGGCCTTTCATGGCCCGGACGGCAGACGGCGGACGGACATTTCAAATTTGGATTCTGCGCACCTTGAAACGTAAAGTGACAAAGTTTGAGGGGGGGTTATAAACATTTTTTGCTACACGATCACAGAGGCTTATTATTGGAAATAATAAACCAAAATGGATGGAGTTTATTATTTATCGTACTGATCCTTAGTTAAGACGATGATTGCTGTCCATAGATTGCCACAATGGTAGTGGCGATAACTCCACAATCCGTTGATAATTAATTATAACTACCTCAACTTCAGGGCCACAACCTTCCCAGATTCCGACATGCTCCAGCTGAAATCTTAAAAAACCACATTCCCATCTTAATTACCACTTTGTTCCGGTTTTTTTCATTCACATTCAACCTCCAAAAGATAAAACAGCTGTAAAGAATATGTTTTCCAGTATTTTTTCTCTAATTTTCTTATCATCGAACTAAATTAGTTATAATTTGCCCACTGAAAAGTTTAAACGCAATTCTCTACAGATCGCTAATAGTTTAACGTGGTTTCCTATTATTTTTATAGCTGGCACTTAGAATCTTTTACGACTCAAAGCCCCCGAGAGAAATCTTTTATGTCCCTTTCGCTTGTCATTTTTTTCCGTCATTGCTCGGTTTCCTATTTTTTGTTCGGGAAAAATGGAATTCGCGATTTCAAGAAACCAAATAAGGTCTTCTGTACCTAGTGACAAGGCAATTTTTCCAACTCTTGGAAATCGATCCCTAGATTACATAACAACCAGCGAGTAGGTAACTATGTGTATTGTATATCTGAGTCTGACAAAATTTAATTTTGCGTGCAGTTAAATGTTCAAGCATGGCAGACCATAATTTTTCACCTTGTTCGCCGAAAGTTTTTTCTCGACATTAACTAATTTTACCATGACCACCCAGAAAAGTTACCTACAAAGAAGAGCTATTCTAAAAAAAAAAACTGGTGGCGGAATCTGCGGATTATGGGAAGTGAAGAAAAATGGTCCTTTAATTCCTTACTTCCCCTGTAAGGGAGCGTCAATTTATTCGATACCGGTTTCGGTCTTAACACAGACCATCCTCAGCCAAAAAAAAAAATGAAAAACTCCGAGCATCCTAGGAGCAAACAAAACAGGCAAAAAAAATTTTTTTTTCCCCACGTGGATGAATTTAGATAAAATTTCTGATATATATATAGTGACTAAATTCCTATGTAGGAAATTTTTGTTACTACCACGTTATTGTTCTCCTAGAGCCCTTTATTAATTGTTATCTGTTATTGTTGTGTTTCATCCTGTTATATATTGGGTAAGGAGTATTGTAGTGTATTTTCGTTTTACTTTAGTTGTTTCAATTATGACTCTTGGTCTTATTAGTAGTTTCCCCTTCCTCTTTTCATTTCTGTTAGTTGTTGTGCACCCAATGATACTATTTCATGTGCATACTATATTTCCAGACGCTGTGAGGCTTGCTGCACGCTTTTGCCACTCCCTCATAAGTTTAACTTCTCTTTTATGTTGGATGGTTTCACAAACATTGATGTTCTTGAAGGTATGTTTGTTCCTTTTGCCTATTAGTTGCTAGTCGTAATGTTAAGTTTTCTCTCTCATGTTATTGTTGACGTTTATGCCTGTTTTGTTCGCTCCTAGGATGCTCGGTTTTTTCATTTTTTTTTTTTTTTTTTTTTTTTTTTTTTTTTTTTTTTTTTTTTTTTTTTTTTTTTTTTTTTTTTTTTTTTGGCTGAGGATGGTCTGTGTTAAGACCGAAACCGGTATCAAATAAATTGACGCTCCCTTACAGGGGAAGTAAGGAAAGAGTATGAGAGCCTAAAGGCTAGAGTGAGAAAATAAGCTCACAGAAAAATAGTTACTCAGACATGCAGCATGGCTAATAGAGCGAATTCTCAAAGGAAAGTTGTGAATAAAACTGAGGGGACGGCGTGCAACGAGATCGCAACGCAAGTTTTTGGACGCGCAGCCGAACTAAAACAAGTCAATAAAATTATGGGCATTTTCCACCTAACAATCGATTCTTCCAACTTCTTTATCTTGGAGATCTGGGAGTGGTCGCGATCTACTCAGCGCTGACAAATACTTGGAATATTGTTAGAAAAAATAGAAAATAATGATAGTAATAAAATAAAGATTTTTTAGGGCACTAAACTGTAAATAAGAACCTGAAATTTTGGAGCGATCGGGATTGCCAACCAACAATCAACGTCCAAATTCTGTTTCGAATCGTTGAATACGATTAGAATGATTTTATTTGTCATAAAATTGCTGGATAACAATTTCTTTGCACTCAAAGTGCTAAATTTCAAAACAAAGTAAAATAATAAAATACGATAATCCTCGAAAATTCGCTCATACGATCATGCTGCATGACTGGAACTTTTTATTGATTTTTACTAGAGATGAGTCGATGCCAAAATTTATCGATTCCCGATACCGATACCGATACCTAAAAAATCGATTCTCGATACCGATACCATCGGCGCATAATACCTAACTTACCTGTAGGTAAAAAACAAAAATTCCTCTTGAACTAGTAATATATTCAAATTTTTGACATTATCATGTCTTTGCCCTGGCACATTGCACAAAAAACTGTCACGTAACGTAACGTAAATATTTTGACGATTTCCGCTTACAACCGAGTCGTTGCTAGGGAAATGGTACTTCGTCGTTTTTCATCCCAAAAAATTCGTTGACCATTCGTTCGAAAGCTCTCGATTTATCCAACCATATTATGTTTACTACTGCGAAGTGCGTGGCCAACAAGCTGAGTTATGAGCATGGTTATATGAATAATTGATTACACACAGGTGATCATTCTCAATTATTGATATTGTGAAAATGATTGCAACCGCTTGTTAATTTCTGATGATTTCATTGAGCTGGTCTTTCGATGATTTGATTCATAGCAGGTGATCCAAATATTGCGAGAACGGTTTGATTTGTGAAGCGGTGGTTAAATCATTTTAATAGGTAATTTCTATGCTTTACACTCTAGGAAGCTGTAATTTCGTATGTGGCCTCTTTAGGACATTTACTTGACGATGCCCAGGGTCCGGGTGGCTTTTGAATCTAATTTCTATGTTTTACACTCTAGGAAGCTGTAATTTCGTATGTACTCTCTTTAGCACATTTACGTGACGATGCCCAGGGTCCGGATCAGCTGAGTGGCTCTTAGAGCTTGCATACGAGTCTGCAGGGGGGTAGGTGATGTAGCCTGGCTCGAATTCAATGAAGTACCCACGGGTGTCGGAACAATGAGTCAACACGATCGCGAATTCAATTAAGTACCCACGGGTGGGCGGTTTCTCTTATGGCCCATTTAATTGATTTGTACGCCCCGCCGTGCGATGCACGGGTGAAATCTGCCTAGTAATAAATACAATAAGAAAACACACATGAAGATGTCCCAATGTGTTGCAGACTCGTATGCAAGCATTTCAAGCTGCTTTGTCTTTCTTATTTTGTACAACATATAAACTTATACTTACAAAAATTGATCCCAATATATTTGCAAATGAGGTAATTTTTAAATAAAAACAAAACATGGATAATAAAACCTTTATTCTCCATCTGTTCTACTTAAGGTTTTTGTTCTAAAAAAACCTTAAGAGGGGACGGTTACACAAAGTTGTTACGTTCCGCAAGTTGTTACTGCACATCTATCGATTGCCTATTGCAATGAATACTGGCACCAATACCTTACCGTTCCGTCGTAGATGAATTTATTAGTCTAATTAGCTAATTTATTTTCAATCTCTATTTATTGTCATTAGGAGTTCTTGTTCCACTGAAGCTTCAATGCTTTAGTTACTTATTAAAATTAAATAAATTTTAAAGATTAATTCTTATTACAAATTCTAAATTTCTGATTTATATTTTCATTCAAGGCTTTAGTTAATTTGATTTGTGCAAATACAAAATTTGTTATTTTTTTGTTATCTATCAAGTATCAATTAATAGGCAATATTTATTGCTTAGGATTGATTTCTTTCTGAATAAAGCAAGTTAAGCAGGCTGACTTGGTTTTTAGTTTTTCGTCGTTAACTGTAAGGTATTTCCAAATAAGACTCTAGGCTTTTATACTTGGAAAACATAGCTTTGTTTAATGCTTCTGTTGTCACAAACAAAATAACACAAGCCTACTTGTAAGCAAAGTTATAATTGTAAGTTGTGTTTTGGACAATTCATGTTTCGCAACTGCTAACTTCACACAACGGTTGCACGGTACAACCATCTTCGCTGTTAGATGGTTGCGGTATCGGCTTTAGGCGATCGATTCTTGATACCGATACCAAAGCCTAAGAATCAGTGGTATCGAGAATCGGTATCGGGAATCGACTCATCCCTAATTTTTACCATTGCTCCTTTCAAAATTCCTGATAGTACCATCGATTAACCATAATTAATTTTATTGCAGGTATGTGGCTGGTATTGAAGAATCACATAAACTAACAGTGAGTATAAAATATATACCAGATCTAACCGACATGATGGGATAAGCTGTTGAACCCCAATGAAATTGCGCGGGAGACGCCCACAAATCTCCTTCACTTCGAGAAAGAAGAGACATTATAATATCGAGATCCTAAATTAAAATGTAAACCTAATGAACTTAATGTAGGTACCTAGTGACGTGATACCATGTAGGGCGGAATTCATAGTCCTGGCCAGAGTAAAGATTTTTCCAGACTTCGGAAAGTAAAGAAATGTCTTAAGCAATTGCTCAGTCTTATTTGGAATTCATAGTTAAAGTTAAGTTTTTACTTTCCCAAGTCAGGAAATATCTTGACTCAAGTAAAGATTTTTCTTAACTTTCTCAAGTTAAGAAAAATTTCTACTTAAGGCAAGATTTCTCTTACTTGCAGAAGTTGGCAGCCATGATGTTGTGTATTATCCCTAAAAAAAGGGAATTTCCCCGCACAATTTACAACTTGATGTAACCTACCTACTCTGTTATCACATCAGTTCTTCATGTTATCAGATTGCTTTGTTTTGTTTTTACATTTGTTTTGAATAGCGTGAGCGTGATAGGTAATATTTTGTTTCCCTATCCAAGTTAAAAATGGAAAAGAAAAGAGTTTAATTCAACGAACTTGGGAAAGGTGAGGAAAATCGTGGATTCTGTGTGTACGAATACCGCAACCTAATCAAACCCAGATTGCCATAGAACATGGAAGAATGCATTTTGTAGAGGACTTTTGGTAGGATTTTACCTGTACACACATATTCGGCACCATGCGATGCAGAAGTGTACCTTTTCTGAACCAGAACCCCTCCTCCGAAATTGATTATCTATATCTATACTATTAATAAGAATGAAACTCCGTCTGTCTGTTTGTTTGTTTGTCGTGTCTATGCACGGCCAAACGGCTGAGTGGGGGGAGTCTACGAGTGGGGGGATCTTCTTGGGATTTTCCGATAGGGGGAGCGAGCAAATTTAAAATTTTCTAATCCCAGCCGAACCATGGGCCGTAGGGCGGGAGGGGGGTCGAAGTAAGAATTAATGTGCGCTTTTTGGACTTCCCCGCATCCTCTACCCCTCTAAACGGCCGTCGACAATTCCGGAAAAAATACCGGTTTCGTAGGTTTTTGAACGAGGAAGACGACGGCGCGATCGGATCGCGAAAAAAGTATCGGGAAATGCGTCAAAAAAATGCGAGAGTACGGACCCGTTTTCTCGAAAAGTCCGCCGAAAAACTTGGTTTTTTCCGATTAAAATATACCCCATAAAGGTACGTTTTTCGGAACGGTTTTCGCGGGCGAAATACAGCTTTGGGTCCGCCGAATCTGAATCCGAAATCGGATATCGAAAAAAGTGACGAGAACTCGGTCAAATCGCGAGCAGAAGCGAGCAAAGCGATTAAAATGATTCTGCCGTGGACGAGAGAAGGCTCAAGAATTGACGTGAAGGGTTCGATGTCACAACATTGCGAGGCGAGCAGGTATGCCTACATAGGTACCTACCTTGCGAGCGAAGCGAGAGCCATTTCAAATAATAAATACGGACTTTGTCCTACACATATACAGGTATACCTTGCGAGCGAAGCGAGCAACATCCCCGAATAAACTATTCGTGGTTCCACGTAGTTTTATAAGATTTAATTTGTTTGTAATAATTCCCAACTGAAAAAAACGTCTGCCAAGTTGGGTGGGCAGTATAACTTCCTCAAGCGAGCGAAGCGAGCAGCATCCCCTACAGAAGTAAAGCCTACCCTTAGAGATCTACCGTTTGCGAGCGAAGCGAGCAGCATCCCCTACAGAAGTTGAACCTACCCTTAGAGATCTACCGTTTGCGAGCGAACCGAGCAACATCCCCTAAATGCCATACTTTGCGAGCGAAGCGAGCAACATTTTCTATATGCCAGACTTTGCGAGCGAAGCGAGCAACATATCCTACATGCCAGACTTTGCGAGCGAAGCGAGCAATATTCCCTACATGCCACACGTTGCGAGCGACGCGAGCCGGAGCGGCTAGTACTATAGAAATTAGGGATGTGTGTCGTGGGCACAGGTAACTTATCCTTTGGGTAGGAACCTATCTACCCTAATATCCTAAGGAAAAGTAGGACCAAGACCTGCTCTCTTCCATTGAGCTGTTGTAGTTCATATGCGTACTTGTGTATATACATAGTAGTTTGTAGTAGTAAGGATCTCGAGTAAACTAGGAAAAGTAAGTTTGACCCGTTCAACAAATTCCCGAAATCGGTACAAATATAGAATGCAATGGATTAAGCGCTAATGAAGTGAATATGCAGTTAAAATGCTCCACAGCTGTTATTAATCTGCAAACGAAAAGCACAATGATGTTCCTACAACAAATATGATCAAATTCACTAAGGAAAAACGCAACAAATTTTCGACCATAACTGTCTCAACCCCAATTGATGTATGCGAGTGAAGTGAATAGGTAGTGGTTTGGATGTCTTCAAGTTCGCTTCTCACAAATCAATAAAGAAAATCCTAAGAGCTCGCATCTCAAAAATTAAAAAAATAACCCTAAATCAATCCTTTTAGTGAAATGTAGACAAGGTACCAATGTCACGAACTTCCTTCTATTCGATCGTTCCCACGAATGAACAGAAAAAGGTGCCCTTGCCACTTATAATTGGCAAACAACAACTCCCCGTTCGGTTGTTGTTGTTGTTCTTGTCCTGCCCAGGCACCCGCTGGTTGTGGGCACTAGTTGGTATGGCCCATGACACCAACACAACTTAGTTGGACAAAAAGTGATCCGAAATGTGTATAGTTTGGTACTCAGGATACTCAAAAGCTCACATCTTAACCTTACAAACGCCTAACCGTACAAAATCCAATTATAAATATGTACACTATCAATAGTAGGAACGTCGTAAAAATCTTATTTTGGTATGTACTCTCGAGACTATGTAGAGCCGCATTTCTAGCCGAAAAAAATCACTCCTGTCATTGTGCTGCAGATAAACAGAACAGTAGGTAAGGTACCTTACCAATACTCGAGTACGTGACCGAATCGAACGAAATTTCAACTTAGGTATTGCAATTTGCAACAAATTATAGAAAATGATACTACAAGGATGAACTACGGACGTTTTTTTTTTCCCCCAGCAAATCTATATTAAAAACAACCAAACAAATAACAATGCAACAATCCTGGTCCTCGACTTTGTGGTCGTCGGGCATGTTATCTAATACCTACTGTGAAAGTATTGGATACAAGAACACCTAGATACTTAATGAATAGGGCAATTTTGAATGTGAATAATCTTTCATTTCAAAAATTTGTGAGAAAAAGTTGATAGTTTCAACATAAATGTGAAAACGGGGGAAAATCGGTTCATGTGCCGAATCTTTCATGTTCCCTACGTTCTTTCGCCCCTTAGGTTTTTATATAAACTTGTTACTCAGAACGGCGAAAGAAACATTGATAGTAATTTTCTTCTAATTTTTTTATCTGATCAACCCTACTTTCCCTATATAATTTTGATTCAAAGTTGATTTAAAAAAATTACTCCTGTCAGTACTCACAATACTAGGTACCTACCTACACCTATATACATCGAGCACACGATGCACCATGAGACTCGAACGTTTCATCACCTCTTATATTTTCTTGAATATCAAACTCTTGCCCCACGCATAAATTTCAAAAATTTTATCGAGATCCATAACTTCTATGAAAGCCACTATATACACACACTATACGAAAACCCTTTTGGAAGAAAGAAATGATGGATTCTCACTAAGCAAAAGCTCAAGGTTGCTTTCGTCCTGCCTTGGTTTTTTTGCTCATTTGAGGGGAAAAAACTTGAGCATTTGCTTGGTTTTCTGTTTATGAATCTCACTTGAGCGAATGCTCGAGCAATCGCTTAAGCAATTACTTAGTCACTGACTATGAATAGGTTAAGTTGCCACCAGCTACTCAGAGCGTCACTTAAGCATTTCCTTTCAACTAAGTGAGGACTATGAATTCCGCCCGTAGTGAACCAATTCGTTCGCAGAAGGACTCACTTGCAGAATTTGTCTTCGGATCACCTCCATTATGTCATGATACTCATTTTGGGTATTTTTCTAGCGTTTAGCTTGATGATAGCTAACTAAGCTGAAATAGTAGAATTTACTGAATGGATAAATCCTTGCAATTATACTAAAAATTACTACACTCCTCAGAAGATTTAAGGGATAACATTTCTTTGTAGACGTCAAAGACCTCAGATCAACCGGCTAAGTTCACAATGTATCTCATGGTTAGGTATCTAGTGGAGATGGGATTCGCCCTGTCCTTTTTTTTTTTTTTTAAATCTCAAACACTGAGAAAGAACAGCAAAATCAAGCTCAGATTCGAGCCAAAACATAATGAAATCTGAGGTTTTTTCCACAAGAAGTAAACCCCACCCTTTTAAATTTTTCCACAATTTTTGAGTTATCGATTTGAAACGTGGAGAGCATTTGTGGGGTGCATGATACTAAGTTTTGAGCAAATAAAAGTCAGAAAAAATCCAAAATTTTTTGGACCACCCAAGAGGGAGGGGGGTTATTGGATACATGAAAAACAATTTTTCCATTTTTTGCCGAGTGAAACCTCATTTCAAAGATTTTTCAGTTTTGAACACGATGGGGAAACCAGAATTGTGATATCAGAATTCCGTTCTCGGATTAGAGCTTGATAAAGCTAGCAAGATTTAAAAAAGTTCCAGTCATGCAGCATGATCGTATGAGCGAATTTTTGAAGAAATCTTCGACGTTTCAGTCGCTATTGATCGTGTAGAGAAATTTTAGTTTATGATTTTGATAGACAAACATGGAATCAAATTCTATCTACAGCATGGTTCTAGCCTTAAACAGCATGGTTCTGGGATTGGTTATACAGGCATACTTCCATAAGTGTAGTTCAATTTGAATTTGGATAATGTTTCATGCAAATATTACCGATTTTTACAACTAGCGAACGGCATTATTTCGATTTTTGACTGATTTTTCAACTTTGAAATTTTTGAAAACTTGATACATATTCTTATAGGAAATTTTACTCTGATTCCGAATATACCACATGTTAGTATGCTGAAAAAATTATTTCGCACAACAAATCGCAAAAAACGGGCTATTTTGAAATTTTTGACTACATTTTTGAAAATTTCAACCCGAAGATGTAATCCGATCAAGCTGGCCAACGAACTTGAACTTTCGTTTTGTGCCCTTAACATTTTAAAATTTGTTTGAAGTTTCTAGCACAATTCTACGGACAGTTATCGTCTGGAATGACACATATATACATACATACATACATACATACATACATACATACATATATACATACATATATACATACATACATACATACATAAAAAATGCGTTAAACTTCAGAATATGATTCAGAATACCCTAAAACGGATTTCTGCATAAAAATTTTTCAAAAATTCACATTCTACAAATTTTGAGGCGAGAGCAATAGCTTAATTTTCTTCAAAAATTCGCTAAAAATCTACAGTAACGAAAGAAAAAGTCCAGTCATGCAGCATGACCCCATGAGCGAATTTTTGAAGAAATCTTCGACATTTCAGTCGCTATTGATCGTGTAGAGAAATTTTAGTTTATGATTTTGATTGACAAACATGGAATCAAATTATTAAAAATAATTAGGAGGTACTCATACTTTATTATTATTAAACTAATCTTGTAGATTTAAAGACAATCTGAATTTGGACAATGTTTCATGCAAATATTACCGATTTTTACAACTAGCGAACGGCATTATTTCGATTTTTGACTGATTTTTTAACTTTGAAATTTTTGAAAACTTGATACATATTCTTATAGGAAATTTTACGCTGATTCCGAATATACCACATGTTAGTATGCTGAAAAAAATATTTCGCACAACAAATCGCAAAAAACAGGCTATTTTGAAATTTTTGACTACATTTTTGAAAATTTCAACCCGAAGATGTAATCCGATCATGCTGGCCAACGAACTTGAACTTTCGTTTTGTGTCCTTAACATTTTAAAATTTGTTTGAAGTTTCTAGCACAATTCTACGGACAGTTATCGTCTGGAATGACACATATATACATACATACATACATACATACATACATACATATATACATACATACATACATACATACATAAAAAAATGCGTTAAACTTCAGAATATGATTCAGAATAGCCTGAAACGGATTTCTGCATAAATTTTTTTCAAAAATTCACATTCTACAAATTTTGAGGCGAGAGCAATTGCTTAATTTTCTTCAAAAATTCGCTAAAAGTCTGCCAAGTTGGGTGTGGCACATAGCTTCATCGTTTACTTAACATGAAAGTATAGATCATTGAAAGGTTTTAAATAATCTTGAAAAATTCCATAGCGGAAAAGAGTCTTAATTCGTAAGTAGCGTGAAATGTCACAATATTGGTCAATTAAGAAACGAAAAAATTATACTCAATGTAATTTACGTTTGCGCAAGCGCAGAATGAACTGATGAGTTGAAAACAATGAAATAGATACGGGACCATCTACAAACTAACCCGCGCATTCGCTGATAATTTCATCAAAATCGGATGAAAACTGTGGAAATTAAGGTCATTACTAGTAATCAAATTGGTGCATGCGCAGTAGCTATTAATGATACAATCGTGTTGAAATTGATATGTGGTAATTAAGTCATTTTCTTCCAACTATCATCCAAATTGAAGCGAAATGGGACGACTAAAGTGTGAAAAAATGGAGCATAATGAAATTTATTTTTGCGCGTGCGCAGAATGATGTATTCATTTGGCAACAATAGAGAGTTTTTGGTGACCACTAACGTACCCTAAACGTCACCCTACCGTACCCAAGAGTACGTGACCTTGAGGGGACGTTAGCAACGTCGTACGTTAGAATGGCTCATTTAACGTCACCCGTTTGTGGACCTAAAGGCACACGACACCAGCCTAACCTTCCTGTAAATGTAACACTACTGGGCACCTCAAAATTACTCGTATACTGGTGAAATAAATAATAGTCGTTTTTCTTTTCAAATGCCTCATTACCAACTAATTTTGTTGATAGCGGGTAGGTTTTTGAACACCCCTCAAACTTGGTTATTTTTCGTTTCAAGTCGCGTAGATAGAAACCGAATGTGCCATCTGAAGTCCGCCTCCGCCGTCGCGCTTTACTAGCCTTCAACTCGATCGGAAAAAATCCGTTCTTTTGCGCACAGGCTCTATTTGGTCGATTAGAGCTTTGTTAGCGAATTTTTGAAGAAAATTAAGCTATTGCTCTCGCCTCAAAATTTGTAGAATGTGAATTTTTGAAAAAATTTTATGCAGAAATCCGTTTCAGGCTATTCTGAATCATATTCTGAAGTTTAACGCATTTTTTTATGTATGTATATATGTATGTATATATGTATGTATGTATGTATATATGTATGTATGTATATATGTATGTGTCATTCCAGACGATAACTGTCCGTAGAATTGTGCTAGAAACTTCAAACAAATTTTAAAATGTTAAGGACACAAAACGAAAGCTCAAGTTCGTTGGCCAGCATGATCGGATTACATCTTCGGGTTGAAATTTTCAAAAATGTAGTCAAAAATTTCAAAATAGCCTGTTTTTTGCGATTTGTTGTGCGAAATAATTTTTTCAGCATACTAACATGTGGTATATTCGGAATCAGCGTAAAATTTCCTATAAGAATATGTATCAAGTTTTCAAAAATTTCAAAGTTGAAAAATCAGTCAAAAATCGAAATAATGCCGTTCGTTAGTTGTAAAAATCGGTAATATTTGCATGAAACATTGTCCAAATTCAGATTGAACTACTCTTATGGAAGTATCCCTGTATAACCAATCCTTGAACCATGCTGTTTAAAACGTAGGTAGTAGGTGCTTGTTAAACAAACAAAAATGTAATCACAACTGATGAGTTCACTCGGTGAAATATTCCGTCCTCCGATTCTCTCAGTCGCTCTCTTTAATGTTTTACGCTCAACTGTTTTAGGACTTGAATTAATAATTCGACTCCATGTTTGTCTATCAAAATCATAAACTAAAATTTCTCTACACGATCAATATAGCGACTGAAATGTCGAAGATTTCCTCAAAAATTCGCTCATGGGGTCATGCTGCATGACTGGACTTTTTTTATTATAATTTCACAAATTTTAAAAGAGGAACCTGAGTTTTAAGACACTACTTCTTCGCAGTATTGTTCTTAGTTGGCCTGATCTCAGCTGTTTTCTCGTGAACATTGCGTGAAGTGCTGCCTCCACTGATGATTATCAGGTAAAATCCTGGTTCATTGTCACAGAGATGTATACTTTTTCATACTTCTTGATATATTACCCAACCGAAAACCCAAAAATATGAAGTTTGTAACGACTGAAGACCTAAAAGTGCAACTAAATCGCGGTGTTTCCCACTTGAGGCTTACTATCTTTGCGTTAAATCCATGCCTTGTTTACGAATTGAAAACTAAAAATGAGAAACTATCCCGTATTTGTACTGAGACTAACATGAAATTCGAATTTAGGATTGAAAATCGGCATTTCACATCGAAATAAAGAAGTCGATTAGACAACCAGTAGATAAAAAGATGGCTGGGAAAAAATATCGCGTTACCCAACCACCGTTAACGTGACATCAAAATTAAGGCAACCGTTCTCCCGGCTCCTTTTGGGTTAGCATCTTTGTTTGCTCCCTCAAGACTACGGTAACGGGTGACGTTGAGTTGAAGTCGCCAAAAACTCTCTAATGAAACTGACAGGGGACCATCTGCAACTTAACCCGCGCATTCTCTGAAAATTTCATCAGACGGATGAAAACAGTGGACATTAGTGTCGTTACAAGGATTTCACATAGGCGCATGCGTAGTAGCTATTAATGATACAATCATGTTGAAATTGATATACCTAAGATGATCAAATTGTCATTTCCCAACTATCGCCCAAATTTGAGCGAGATCGGACGACTAGGGCGTGAGAAAATGATGCTTTGTGGAATTTACGTTTGCGCATGCGCATGGTGAGGTATTGAGTCAAGAATGATGAAACTGATAGGGGACTACACCCTAGCCCGTACATCCCCTAAAAATTTCATTCAAATCGGATGAAACCTATGGAAAAACTATCTGCTTTACAAGCAGATACCATGTTTACTTGATTGGGGATTTCATAACGGTTGTTCTCGAGAGTTGTAAACAAATCCTTTGACTTTGGACTGTAGGTGACGAAATGTAGGATAAAGAATTTATTTTATTATTCTTGGAGGCATGAAAAGCATACTATACATACTATTAAAGTTATTTCTGCAATACAGACGCTATCATTTTTATGTTCATGATTGCCACTATACTGAGTTGTTGAGTTGTTGTTTTACAGTCGACTGTTGTCAAGGGGATGAAAATGTTTCCTATGGCTATGGAGTGGAGTAAATAATGGAGTGAATGAAATGAAAAGTGGAAAAAATTTAAAAGTTCATTTAAAAAAATGAAAAGTACAGAAAATTTATTGTTTATAGTCCAATCAACTTAATTTAGGAATGTAGCCAGGTACGTAAGGAGGGGGAAATTGGTAGCTTGAGATGTGAACATTTATCACATAAATCAAGCGCTTTCCAACGAGTGGCGAACGATTTCTGTGCGATGAAAACTGCGGAAGTTCCATTCGCCTAGCAACGGCTGGGTTGTACGTGAACATCATTAGAAATTGTGACATCAACTTTTGCGTGACGGAAATTTTTGGTTGACCCCCCAGAGCAAATACATATCCATGTCAATAAGCTTGTTACAGAGATTTGCGGATACACGACAGACAGACAGACACGGAACCAAATTTGTTCAATTGGTCAAAAACTTAAAATGCGAGTGGAAATTTTGATTTTGGAGACCAACGATGTTTTCTCTCCCGAAAGCGATAGCAATGCTTCCGCCACCTTTATTTAGACAAGGAAGCAAAAGTGCATCCCACCTTCATTAGGTACCTTTATCATGAGATATAATGTGAACTTTATTCGATAAATCTGAGGTCTTTGGCGTCTACTAGGAAAAGCGACCCCTTAATTCTTCTGAGGTGTGTAAGCATATAGTTCAGTTTTTTCCATCCAAATATTTTGATCTACACCTTCATTATTTGTAACTCTTCTTGATTTTTTGAAATACAGGTTTTCGTAAAACATTTACCTAACACATTTTCTCACCTTGAAGATTCCCCGAGTAAAAATGAAAGGAACATAATTACAACGCGCGGAACCTCACAGATCAGCTGAGTGAAAATCAAAATCTCTGATACAAATTTCATTCCTAATAGACCAAAGATGTTGAAATTTTAAAATCAGATTCTATGACGCAAAAAGAATATGTGTTGTTGATCAATTGTTTCATGTTTTAGGTAAATAAGACATATTTTTCTTGTTTTAGCGAATTTTTGAAGAAAATTAAGCTATTGCTCTCGCCTCAAAATTTGTAGAATGTGAATTTTTGAAAACATTTTATGCAGAAATCCGTTTCAGGCTATTCTGAATCATATTCTGAAGTTTAACGCATTTTGTATGTATGTATGTATGTATGTATGTAGTATGTATATATATGTTTGTTTCATTCCAGACGATAACTGTCCGTAGAATTGTGCTAGAAACTTCAAACAAATTTTGAAATGTTAAGGACACAAAACGAAAGTTCAAGTTCGTTGGCCAGCATGATCGGATTACATCTTCGGGTTGAAATTTTCAAAAATGTAGTCAAAAATTTCAAAATAGCCTGTTTTTTGCGATTTGTTGTGTGAAATAATTTTTTCAGCATACTAACATGTGGTATATTCAGAATCAGCGTAAAATTTCCTATAGGAATATGTATCAAGTTTTCAAAAATTTCAAAGTTGAAAAATCAGTCAAAAATCGAAATAATGCCGTTCGCTAGTTGTAAAAATCGGTAATATTTGCATGAAACATTGTCCAAATTCAGATTGAACTACTCTCATGGAAGTATCCCTGTATAACCAATCCTAGAACCATGCTGTTTAAAACGTAGGTAGTAGGTGCTTGTTTAAAATTTCATTCCATGTTTGTCTATCAAAATCATAAACTAAAATTTCTCTACACGATCAATAGCGACTGAAATGTCGAAGATTTCTTCAAAAATTCGCTCATGGGGTCATGCTGCATGACTGGACTTTTTTATCCCATAAAGTTGATTTATCTGACGGTCCTTTAAATTACAGAGAATCACGAATTAACCAAGAGTTAATCCAGTTATCTCTCCGCTCTTTTTGTGGAACATAACTCCCAACTCTGAATTAACTCCCTTTCAGCCCTGTAACCATCGAAAATTTGAGATTATGTTTCCAAACTCCGTCGGCTGAGTTGAACAATATCCCGAACTCTTTTCCTCTTTGGCCGCACAAGACGGTTTTCATTCCAAAACCGGTCGTTCAAGCTCGCACCCCTTTCGTCTAGTTCATAAATTTGAATGTGCTGGAATTGGCAAGGACGGGATCTCTAAGAGGCCTCGGCATGGCCGGGATTATTTCTTTCCTTATTTGGCACTTACTCCGATAAGAATGTAGAACCTACTCTGCTGTTGAAGGTGCATTTAGCGGAAATTCGTTTGTGAAACGTCGTATTGCAGTTAATCTACAGAAATTTCGACACATTTACTAACACTCTAATATCACAGTCATTTTTCAAATAGCTAGAAGCCAAACTTTGTTATCAATACCTTTGAAAAGAGATAGAAGGTGACCTTTGAATAATAAGTTCTCCTTATTATTTTTTGTAGACCTGCAAAATTTCTTGGATGTCTATATCGTAAGAAATTAACAACAAGTTCAACATTGCATCCAGGTGAAACTCACCTTTTACAACTTAAGTTGGCAGCAATGACAACATGTTTTCGGAAAGTTTCCCTGATTTGGGGGAAAGGGACGGGAAAATCCCCTCTCGCATTACACACTGGTCGATTACAGTTCTGAAAGTTTCCCCTTTTCATTGTGTTGTTGCTTTTTGTGCTGTTATCCTTGTTCTATGGGGAGACAAGACATGGATAGGCCTTAAGCAAAGACGAAAGCCATTGGTCCTCCTGACCGGATCAGTTTCCCACAGTTGAATTGAGTCCTAATTGTTGTGGTTCTGACAGTATGTGTATAGAGTTGTGACAAAAAAGAAGTGAGAAAATGAGGAAACATAATTCTCCAAATAGATTTTGGAGAATAAAGATGTTCTTCATGTAGTAGTACAATGTAGTAGTACAATATCCCTCAAATCACATCAATGAATCGCGCCGAGTGCAAGAATCTCTTGATCTATTCACTTGGGGGTCCACTCAAAACTCAAATCTCGACTATAATTTTCACCCCACGTGTATGTTTCATAATTTCCCAATAATTTTTTTTTTTTTTTTTTTTTTTAATTATGTATATTTAATGTAACATTATTATGGGAATTTTTTTGAAGATGGGGGTTTCGGAAGAGTTTGTATGAGGCTGTTGGTTTTAGCTTCTTGGTGGTTCCGACCTTCTCTCTACACGCAGAACTTCTTGATGGGCTACTCTGTCAGTAGTAGAGTGGCTGCCCCATCCTCCAAGCCCAGGCTTCTTATTGCCTTCCTTGTTCCCCTGAGCCGAAGGTTCACTGCTCGGATGATGGAGAACTGGGTTTTCACCCTCACCCAAGAACAAATTTGTGAATATGGGCGAGACCACTTGTCCGCAAGGACACCCGCCATCCTCTTCAAAAACAGATCATATTCTTGATGGAGAGCTCCGTCACACGAACATATCAGAGGCGTGAAGGATCCTCTAAGGTCTTCAGCTGCTCGATTATACTTTGTATGCTTGGTGTGAGCTGCGTTTTGCGATATAGTAGGCCATTCTTGGGATGAGTAAGAGACGGCGTCAGCATTTATGATGCGAGTATCAAAAAACGCCGGTCTCTCGCTGTCCCACTCGCCATGAATTATTATGTCCGCAACTAGAGCTGGCATCCCTTCGTCATTGTCGCGTAGAACTGGCTCGGTCGTGACGCTGCTCCACGCAAGGTTAGCCATGAGGGCACATTCATCCCTGACATTGTCGTGACCTCGTTTTACTAAACCTCCCTTTTTACGATTAAGGGCATGATGAACGTCCATTGACTCTCCACATCCATCGCAGGAGACTGGCAAGCCAAAAGGTTCAAATCCGTACTGCACTGACAGTGCATCATGAAAATGTGATTTGGACAAATCAACGTTATCTGCGGCCAGTGGTATAACTGTGAGCCATTGGGAAGCATCTCTGGATCTTCGGATGACACGCTGGTGTTTTAGGGCTAGCTCGTTGATAACTTCTTCCCCTCTGACCGCATCTGTTGCCTTTCGCAAAGATCTACCTTCATTGAGGACTGACCTTACTTGTTCACAGTGCCTGTGCGTGTCTAGCTCTAAACCTCCTTTTATGCATTCAACTAAAAGGCTTGTGGCTCTTCTGGAGATGGGAAAGTCATTTAATGCAGACCTCACTGGGTTGTTTACAGCAAGGCCCCCCACTTTGGCTGGTAGCTCTACCAGGTTGTGAAAATGCTCTCCCAAGTCTCTACCCAACACTGCTCCAATGAACTTTTGTCGTATTGCATCCTGCAGAGGAATGTATTCGTTCTCACAACTTGGAATCACTCTTTGGGTGAATGCCCATTCCCTTTGAAGAGACTTAGTGAATGCAGTATAGGCTGCCTGTGGACTCCTTTTTGCTGCTTCTGCCAGTCTTGTAACGTTTTCACTCCAGCTACTAACTTTCTCTCTTACAAACTCTTGGCGAGAAAGTGCTGGCCCTACATATCCACCCAAGAATTTGTGGGAATGAACGATCGTCAGGTTTAGCCCACCAAATAGAGTTCTTGCTTGTTCTTCCATACCAGGCTTTATAACTAGGAAACTCTTGTTTGGCTCTGGGATGTAACCCCATTTAGGTCCTTCTACTAACTTCTAGTTCAGCGAGCCAACGTCGTATGTCTGGAAGTTTGCCTATGCATGCCGAGTCGTCTGCATAATTGTTGGTATATCTTGGTGAACAGCACTCACCTACGCAAGTAATTTGTTTCCTTTGAGCGATTACATTCCTTCCATCATCAGTCCGTGACCTTAGTGATAATAGTACTCGGCAAAACTTTGCAAATTCGTAAAAATACCTATCCATCGTAAGTCCTATATTAGTCTCAACATATTCAGAACGGAGTTCGCTCTCACAAAAACAGTTGTAGAATTAAGTTTTCAAACTCAAGGGTAAGTTATTCCTCATTCATTTTCACTTGTAACATCAAAGTTGGGACAACGAATCCTAACAGATCGTGGTCAGGGCACCAGCGATGATAACTTTTTTTTTTTTTTTAATAATAATTATTTAATTAATTAAAATAATAAATAAAATTGTGAATTTATGTTCTAAAAACTAATTGCTACATCTGAACCATATATATAACCCCGATCTAATACACAATAGCCGCAAACTTTTCTTTTAACTAATGTATCAACGAACAAAATGTATGATATTTGTCTAGGGGGTAATCAGTATTCTTATCCGGGTTGATTCTGAAATCCTCACCAACATCTGATAAAAATAGATGAGATTTCGTGTGTTGGAGTAACAATTCCATGTCTGCGCATACAAACTGGATAATATTATATAGGTAGAATAGAGAGGTTGATTTAACCACAATGAAACCTAGTAGAAGACCCTGACCAAATAAGAATGAAATATGGCGGCCTTTATCGAGGGGAAAGTATATTGAATACATCGAAAAGTTAAAAGCGGCAAAAACGGCGCTTTTTCTAATTTAACAACATTGATAGTGTTGTAACTGCGGTCAATATTCAAATTTTCCGCTGAACGTTGAGCAGAATTTTGAAAGATAAATTATGTGGTGAACGTGACATGGCCCTTGAATAGTGAGTAAAATTTCAAAAAATTTCCTGAAGACCTGTGGTTAAAGAGCGATTAAAGCGCTACATATAATGCTACATATATTATAGTGCTATATATCGAACACTGTATTGCACGTATTAGGTAAATGTGATTAATAAATTGAAAGAAACTCGGCGCTCCGCGCCTCGCCAGGGGGCAAGCCCCCTGGACCCCCGGTTACCTCTATTTACATACTTCGGACGAAATTATTGAAACACAGAATGTGTTTGCGTTGTCGCGCAACCAAGTGACGACCAAACAAGCGTCATTGTTTACTATTATTTTATAACATCAATTTATATAGTTATAGTATGAAACTACGAAAAAAAATACGAAATAAATTCGTGATAAATCAAGAGCGATTTATCAAGTAAATGTCCTAAAGAGGCTACATACGAAATTACAGCTTCCTAGAGTGTAAAGTATAGAAATTAGCTTTAAAAGCCACTCATCTGATCCGGACCCTGGACATCGTCAAGTAAATGTCCTAAAGAGGCTACATACGAAATTACAGCTTCCTAGAGTGTAAAGCATAGAAATTAGCTTTAAGAGCCACACATCTGATCCGGACCCTGAGCATCGTCAAGTAAATGTCCTAAAGAGGCTACAAACGAAATTACAGCTTCCTAGAGTGTAAAGTATAGAAATTACCTATTCAAATTATTTAACCTCCGCTTCACAAATCAAACCGTTTTCGTAATACTCAGATCACCTGCTATGAATCAAATCATCGAAACACAAGCTCAATGAAATCATCAGAAATTAACAAGCGGTTGCAATCATGTTCACAATATCAATTATTGAGAATGATCACCTGTGTGTAAACAATTATTTATATAACCATGCTCATAACTCAGTTTGTTGGACACTCACTTCGCAGTAGTTAACATAATTTTGTTGGATAGAGCTTTCGAACGAATGGTCAACGAATTTTGTGGGATGAAAAACGACGAAGTACCATATCCCTAGCAACGACTCGGTTGTACGTGAAAATCATCCGTCACACATTTCGTTACCATCCCGCGTTCCATTTTCGGCTAGTTAGTCCATGGCTAAAACACATTCTGTGTTAAAATCCTTACCTTCATGCGTAACACGTTCCCACATCTTCAACCGTCTTATTGCAACAATAAGATACACGAGGTTGGGTCGCCAGGGTGTTTCTATAATGAAGCGAATTCTACTGTACAACCATTTCCATAAACTAAGACTGGGTGAGAGTTAAAAACTCAATTCTCCACTGTACGACACTCAGGCTACGTTGATCTCGTCGGAAAGAGAGGGCATTTGAAATGGAAGATGGAGCTGTTGTCATGCAATTGTCCAAACCCCTCCCCTTTCATCAAATATTTTCCGAAAATAGGGTTAACATCGTGTATTCTCAAAATGGCTGTGTAATACTAACACTAGTACTAACACACCACTTTTCACTGTAGAGGCCTCTCATAGCCTAAAGAGCTTGATCCAGCAATCCGTAACAAGACATTCAGTACTTCACCGTCACCATAACGTCGTAATTGGAGTAAATCAATCGACTGAAGCCTATCACTGTGAATTTCAACTTCTAGTATCACCAATAACATTGTAGTTAACGTAATTGATCGATCAATTTCGATTTGTATGTAGGTATGTATATGTTACTGTAAAAGCCCGAAGTGCGGTAAATGTTAAGATTTACCAGAAAATCCTAGCATTTCCCAATATTGTTGGTTAAAGCCCGAAATTATATGAAAAACGGGCATTTACCGCTTGACAATTGGTTAATCTTAGGATAAAACCTTGTGTGACTGATGCATTTCGGACTTTTACCAATCTCTCTTGGCAAATGTGCGGATTTCCCACGACTCGTTGGTAAATTTAGTACCTACAGAGGCTTGCAGGCAGAGGCTTGTATGCAGAGATGAAGAAATAATCTTTCGTATCGCTGTTCGGAAACAATCATTGGTCGGCGGGCAGGGTTTCTAGAAATGCAATTTTTTTTAAAAGTTGTACAACTCTGTAAAGGTTAAGTGTGTCTGCCCCACAATTCTTTTCAAGTAGTATTTCACCTGCCTAACTCCCGATTCCCACAAGCCACCAAAATCGGGTGATTTTGGGGGAATAAATTTCCATGTAATTCCGTCAAGTGACAAACTATCAACAATTGGGTTTATATGAAGGTCTGAGAGCAACAGATTCCTTAGTTCTGCTAATTCATTTTTAGCACCTACAAATGTTGTGCCATTATCAGAGTATATAACAAGTGGTTTACCCCTACGTGACATAAATCTCCGCAAAGCTGCCAAAAATGATTCTGTAGTTAAATTCTCAACTAACTCTAAATGAACAGCTTTAGTACTAAGACAAATAAATAAGGCAATATAACCTTTAACCAGTGGTGTGTTCTTCCTAGTGGATTGCTTATTCAATAGTGGTCCAGCATAATCTACACCGGTATGGTAAAATGGCCTAGAAGGTTCGACTCTAGCTTCTGGGAGGTCTCCCATAGTTTGACTTAATGTCTTAGGATTAGCTTTAAAACATGTGACACATTTATGAAACACTAATTTAGTCAAATTTTTTCCATTAAGAGGCCAATATTTCTCTCTAATTAGATGTAATAAAGATTGAGGACCAACATGGTGAGCCTTCAGATGAAAATGTCTAGCAATAATAAAAGTTAATTTGCTCATTTCATTGGATGAATCATTGAGCAATACAATTGGATGTTTTTTATCAGGACTAAGACTTGAATGCTCTAAACGTCCACCTACCCTAATTAGACCTCTAGAATCTATAAATGGGGACAACGATAGGAGCTTACTGCTCGAGTTCACAGTTTTATTTCTTGTTATATCCTTCAATTCTTGATTAAACATAGCACGCTGCGCAAGTCGAAGAATAGTAAATTTAGCATCTTCCAGTTCTAATGTGGTAAATGGGGCTGTAGGTCGAGAGCCTTTCTTGAATTTAATACGTCTCAAAAATCGTTGAACATAAGCGAAAACACGAACTAGTCTATCGAATGAGGTAAATTTCAACAATGTTTTGTTAATGTGGGTTTCAAATGTGTTAACCGCTTTAGCCAAAGGAAGAGCAACCTTCCTTTCCTTTTTTGTGTCAGGTAATTCATGAAATAGGACTGATTCAAATTTACCATATTGCTCAAGGTCAATTTCATTGTTCAGGATAATGGTACAAGAGGACGCGAATTAATACAGGCTTCAACTTGCGTTAGCACAGAGTACAAAAGTTTTCCACTAAAAAATGCCTCTGCAATGCAGCGAATATGAAGTGCAACTCGAAGTGCCATAATTCTCTACCTTGTAGCAACAAGTAACTTATTGTAAGTTCCTTGCTATCATTTTACTTGATTTTACTACGTGAACAAAGTTTAGAAGTTTACAAAGTTAGTGCCTTTCACCTTTAACCGCCTAACGCTGGGAAATGTTAAGATTTACCACAATCGGTTGGTAAAAGTTCGAAACACGCTCTCTAACTGAAATAATGCTAGCTTTTACCAAGGATCTTTTGGAAAATCCTAAGATTTACTGGAAAAAGTCCGATTTGAGTGCCAACACAGGGCTTTTACCAACAATAATGGGAAATGCTAGGATTTTCTGGTAAATCCTAGCATTTACCGCACATCAGGCTTTTACAGTAACATATATAGCATTTACAAGTCAAATTAACCTTTTTACAATTAAAATTAACCTTTTTACAAGTCAAATTAACCTTTTTACAAATCAAATTAACCTTTTTACAAGTCAATTTAACCTTTTTACAAATCAAAATAACCCTTTTACAAATCAAAATAACCCTCCTTGAGCAATGCGCGAAAATCGTTGAAGTGCAAAGAAATAGGAGTACGGGTTTAACTGGCATTCCTTTTTCATGAATTTCTACACCAGTATCCCTTCTCAGTGTGATCTTCAAGTAATTTTCATATCCTCACTCATAGGACTTATATTGCTCAACCTACTTTCGGAACTCTATATATTGATTGACCTCATTGCCTTCCTACCTCATTTTTTTGTTGGAAAATTTTGATGAATTTTTGGTTCGAAATTTGATATTTTTGTTGATTGAGTTTTTGATGGAACATTTTGATATACTCGTATTTTTTGTTGGAAAATTGATATTTTTTAATTATTTATTATTACACCTACTTTGTCGTATTCAATGTATTCAGTTTCTTTTCTTTGCCCTTCAACGATTTTTGCTCATTGCTCAAAGAGGGTTATTTTGATTTGTAAAAGGGTTATTTTGATTTGTAAAAGGGTTATTTTGATTTGTAAAAGGGTTATTTTGATTTGTAAAAAGGTTAATTTGACTTGTAAAAAGGTTAAATTGACTTGTAAAAAGGTTAATTTGACTTGTAAAAAGGTTAATTTGACTTGTAAATGCTATATATGTCTCGGGCACATTGTGAAACGAGGCACTTCGCGAAGTGTCTAGGTAGATAGCGAAGTCCTCACAGTTTCTCATTGATAGAACTGTACACATCATTCTGATCTATTTGTCCAACTAATCTGTATTTTACTGAAAAGATTGATTTGGGATATTTTCTATTCTCAAGATGAGAGCTTTCGAGCATCCAAACTACAAAACTATACGCATAATTTATTTTTCAACTTCGCTATCTGCCTAAACGCTTCGTGAAGTGTCTCGTTCCGCCATGTGCCTGCGACATATATGTGCCGTATATACGAGTATGATTATGTTCAACTACAATGCAACCACTTCCTCACCATAAAACTGAGTACCTACTTCATATCATATTATGGTGAGTACTAACACATCAAACTTCAATGTTGAGACGAACCTACACATAGAGAGAGGAGCTCTGAAGGAATCCATAACAATAAATTTGGTACTTCACCATCAACCATCACCATAACATCGTAACTGCGGTAGGTCAATCACATACCCCACCAAAAAAATAAACAAAGCAATATTTTCTTCTCTGACAGGCTCATTTCATTTCCGAGTGAGCTAGCAGGGTTATCCGTGTACCAACCTAATCGAGTTCAAGGTCAGAACTGCCTCGGACGGTCCTGAGAAACAATGATTGGGCAGGGCCATTCAGGACAAGGGGATGAAAGATGGAGGATCGGACCTCGGCCGCAACTGATCGCCGGGCGCAATAACTCGTCTTGCTGGACATCAAAACTAATGACATTTGGCTTTCAGCCCTCGGCTGATTGTTGCGGGATTGACTCGGTCGGACTCTTTCAATTCAATTTACCAAGACGTCCGTCAACAATCAGAAAGTCAACCCTGACCCACGTAATAAATACAAGTGAAACTTATGTCCCGTGATGCAATATAGCCAAGTTGGGTACGGAGGTATTTCAACAGTTACCAGGGTACGCAGGTGGGGCGTGGGAAACGGACATTTTAAAAATAATCTGAACTTTGACAATTTTGTATGTAAAATTTATCTAGAAATAGAAACATAAAGCTTAAACAATGACTAAAACATTGACTCATGTACGAAAAATTACATCCATCAAGTGATGACCATTTTCGTTAATGCACTGCTGGAGGCGTTCATGAAAATTTCCCTCTACTCTCCCCAAAATTTGTCTGTTGATTCCAGCGATCTTCTGACGAATTTTATTTTTCAATTCATATAGTGTCCGAGGTTTTTATTCGTAGACATGTGCTTTTCAATATCCCGATAAGAAGAAATCACATTTAGATAAATCTGGAGACGTGGGTGGCCACGGGACATCACTTGCGTCTCTGTGCTGCGATGTAGGGATTTTCAGGAGAGGCTGGGGCTCGACCTTCTCGGCCCCACAAGCGCTCCGAACGGGCAATGCTTCAAACCTCGAGCACACGTAGAGAGTGATATACTGTGATTGTTCCGTCTCCATAAGGGTACTCCGTGGATTGTGGATAGCATAATGGACCGCTGAGCGGTAGGCCCGGGGTTCGAGTCCAGTTCGATAAATGAAAAAGCGTCACGCGGGGGAGCGTCACGCGTTACGCGGAGATTCCCTAATGATCCCACGATTCTGAGATTTGGTATGTGGGCCCTTGAGGGACTTCTAACACAACTGACCGATCCCAGATCAGCTGAGTGGCCCTAGAATCCAGTTTTTTCCCTAATGATCCCACGATTCTGAGATTTGGTATGTAGCCCCTTGAGGGACTTCTGAACACAACTGACCGATCCCAGATCAGCTGAGTGGATCTAGAATCCAGTTTTTTCCCTAATGATCCCACGATTCTGAGATTTGGTATGTAGCCCCTTGAGGGACTTCTGAACACAACTGACCGATCCCAGATCAGCTGAGTGGCTCTAGAATCCAGTTTTTTCCCTAATGATCCCACGATTCTGAGATTTGGTATGTGGGCCCTTGAGGGACTTCTGAACACAACTGACCGATCCCAGATCAGCTGAGTGGATCTAGAATCCAGTTTTTTCCCTAATGATCCCACGATTCTGAGATTTGGTATGTGGGCCCTTGAGGGACTTCTGAACACAACTGACCGATCCCAGATCAGCTGAGTGGCTCTAGAATCCAGTTTTTTCCCTAATGATCTCACGATTCTGAGATTTGGTATGTAGGCCCTTGAGGGACTTCTGAACACAACTGACTGATCCCAGATCAGCTGAGTGGCTCTAGAATACAATACGGGGTTTTATAGGAAGGGGAAAGGGGGGAGACATAAAATGTCTCTCGTGGTTGCGTACTTGTACGAAAGCTGTATCCACCGTATGAGTTTCAAGAGTTTAAAAGGATTTGATTTAAGATTTTTATTCATTTTTGTCCCCCAAACTATACAAAGCATTCTGATCTATTTGTCCAACTAATCTGAATTTGTACTAAAGGGATTGATTTTATTCAGAATTGAATTTTACTGATTTTACTGAGGGATTTAGTACCTAGTTGATGTTATGTATTTTTGAGATGCGAGCATCCAAAACACCAAACTATACACAGCATTCTAATCTATTTGTCCAACTAATCTATATTTTACTTATAGAATTTTCGGTGACGGAGAGTGACGGAATCAAACAATGATTTTACGGTATTGCACATTGTTACATGTTACGAACTAGTTTGACTAATATAAGAATTGAATTAATTTTAATCAAACTATAATCATTTGAAAATAGGAGAGTGAAGGTTTGAACGCGAGCTAGCTATCGAGGAATCATGCTACTATCTGAAAGAAGCTTACAGAGCAACCGCAAGAGCGCTCTGAAATTCCCTACATCGCAGCAAAGAGATGCAAGTACGGGACATCACCATGTCGAGAGATCAGGTGGGTCATGGACAAGTTTTGTATGTTGATCCGCCATTTTAGCGAATTTTCTTAGAAAATGAAGCTATTGCAATGGCTCTAAAAATTTAAAAATAAAATTTTCTTCATCGAAATCTGTTTTGAGGCATTCTGAAATTATTCCTGGATTTTAACGCTTTTTTATATGTATATATATATATATATATGTATATATATATATATGTATATATATATATATATATGTATGTGTCATTCCAGACGATAACTCTCGATAGAATTGAGATAAAAACTTCGTTCTTTCACCAAAAAATCAAGCATTTCAAAAGAAAGGATGAGTTCGTTGGACAACAATTTTTGAGCACATTAAATTGGTCAAATTTCGAAAAAATGTACCCAAAAAATCACTAAAAATGGCTACAAACGGCCAAAAATCGTTAAATTTCTATTTTTTTGTAGAATTTTTGTCAAAACTAAATTTTCAACGATTAACTAGGACATTAAAAATTTTTGCTCAAAATTATGATGCAAAACGTACTTAAATGTCATTAAAATTTGCTAAAATATCTATAAAAACTGCAAAAAAAATAAAAATCAAAAATCCCTTCTGAATCAGTGGAATTTTATTTAGAATAAGTTTTTTTGCCATAAAATTGGTTTTTGACCATTTCTGTCAACTAAAATTGCTCCAATTTCAATGCAATTTAACATACTATAGTACGATAGATAGTTTATGAAAATTCGCTCATACGATCATGCTGCATGACTGGAACTTTTTGAAGTTCAGGTCGCAAAGCATTGAAAAACGAAATTCGTCAGAATATCGCTAGGATCAACTGACAAATTAAGGAGAGAGTAGAGGGAAATTTTCGCGTGAACGCCTACAGAAGTGCATTAATGAAAATGGTCGTCACTTTAAAGATGTAATTTTTCATACATGACCCACTGTTTTAGGCATTGTTTAAGATTTTTGTTTCTATTTTTAAATAAATTTTACATACAAAATTGACGAAGTTCTGATTATTTTTAAAATATCCGTTTCCCACGCACCACCCTGTATTACTTTAGCTGTAGTACTCGCTTCGCCCGCTCAAAATTTGAAATGTTGCGTTTTATGAAAGCGATCCCATCACCTACAAACTCGTCAATGAGGGCGGAGATTGTGTGAGTGAACATTCTTTTTCCCGAGTGACGTGGCCGTTTTTAAAACAATGTTGAACTTCAATGTCCATAATCATTAAATATTATTATATTATTTGTAACTAAAAAGTGGAAATTGAAGGCTCCGTACACTCAAAACTTATAGTTAATCATACGTTAACCTCTTAATTCTTCGAGGGTCGGGTAATTAGTTAATCAGCTTTGGTAATCAGATCGTCAAGTTTTGACGACGGGTGTTGGAGAAATAAAAATCGCTATAACGTCTGATTAAGCTCAAACATATTGCCGTGTTAACGCTAATTCTCGGTCAACTGAGGAGGAGCCATGCAAAACCCCACTAGTCGGTCAAATCAGAATTCTCAGAATTAAGGAAAAACTGTTTCATATTGTTTTACAGATAAAAATTTGCGTATTTTTACTTCATTGTCTTGTAGGAGACTTTAGAGACTAAGTAGTAAACTCGATTCAAATCATACTGCCACTAAAGTTGAAAAAATCCTAATTTTAGTTTGGACATGTTTGATTGATTTTTTCTTACTTGTGGGGTTTGGGTGAAAACATATGGAGGACATAAAGGGTTTTGGCCTTCCTCATTTATAGGAAAAATGGAAACTAGGGTAAAGATAATATGTCATTTTAAACGTTTTATGCTGAAACAAATGTTTTAATTGTTAAAAAGGGAATCCAATTCAATTTGAATTAATGCTTGATTATAAAACTTGAGTAAATCAGACGTGAAAGGAAAAATTAAAACAAATTATTATGAATAGGTTGTGATACTAGCAAAAACAATTTCCCCTATATAGAAGGAACCGTACCGAAACTCGTAAACGAGTTCCACTATCTGCTTTAAAAGCAGATGCCATGTTACATGGATATGTCTTCGATTGGGGATTTCATAACGGTCGTCCTCGAGAGTTGTAAACAAATCCTTTAACTTTGGACTGTAGGCGACGAAATGTAGGATAAAGAATTTATTTTATCATTCTTGGAGGCACAAAAAGCATACTATAAATTAAAGGTATTTCTCCAATACAGACGCAATGAGTTGTTGTTAACAGTCGACTGTTGTCAGGGGATGGAAATGTTTCCTATGGAGTGGAGTAAATGATGCTATTGCTTTACGTTAAGAATATTGTAACAGGCTTATTAAAAAAATTTTTTTTTTTTTTTTTTTTTAAAGAGAGAAAAAAACACTTTATTGAACATTGTAGAGGGAATGAAGGTGGAAAAGGACTCCAGTAGTGGCTTATTAAAATTGTTTATAGTCCAATCAACTTAGTTTAGGAATGTAGCCAGGTACGTAAGGAGGGGGAAATTGGTAGCTTGAGATGTGAACATTTATCACATAAATCAAGCGCTTTCCAACGAGTGGTGAACGATTTTTGTGCGATGAAAACTGCGGAAGTTCCATTCCCCTAGCAACGGCTGGGTTGTACGTGAAAAACACTGAAATTGTGACATCAATTTTGCGTGACGGAAATTTTAGGTTGACCCCCCAGAGCAAAGACATATCCATGTCAAAAATTACAAATTATATGTATCTGCTGACCATTTGATCCTGGAGTATCTCATCACACGATCGATAGATATTCTGGCGGAAATTTAAAGCAGCCCCTGGCAGAATTTTGAAGCACTGGTAAGCTTTACTGTTGTGCTTACATGGTATGAATACGTTTGAACCAGATGGAAACAAATGCCTTACTTTTTTAGCAATTTCACGTGAATTACTGGTTTTTGCCTTTCTCCTCGTACCTTGATTACCGTCTCTCGCTGTCACTGCACCATCCATTTCGCTATCACCCATTTCGATTCACATAAATGATCACTTGAAATAATATAAAAATTCACTGATAAACTGTTCACGCCTAAGAGTATAATTCGTTTATTTGTTTGTATACCTATTCGTTTATGTTCTGCCGAACAAAGATGATAAACAGCCGGCGCTTTATTACCTCTAATATTATCAGTGTAGTGAAGTGTTCTTTGTGCCTGACTACGACACAAAGAACACCGATTCAGTGATCCTATCTTCTCATGAATCCTGCCCCCCTCTATCTATCTCTCAACATAACCACGTTTCACTCCATCAAGACACCATTTTGCTTTGAGACTGCCAACTGGATCAACCTCGTTCGTGGCTGACTTCTCAAAATTCAAAATCTCGTGGTCTTCAGCATCCACTATTTTGAATAGTTTCTTGTGGAAAGGGTCAGCAGCATCCCGTACCCAAGACTCACATCTACCAGGACGACGCTGACACAACATTTGGCCATTTCTATGTGAGTACATATTAGTACTGAGACGATAACTCAACCGTAACTTGGTTTCCAAGCTGTCGGTTTTTCCTTGCTTCTCTGGAGCATATCATCATGAAATCGGTACATTGTATGCTTACAGATAGCAAGGACGTTCTCGGCAGCACCGCTCTCTATTTGTCGCTCTCTTTTCAACGATCTCTATTCATCGCTCCGCATGCTGCGTATTGATTCTACGCAGAATCTGGGTAAAATCTTCTACACCGGCGCGTGCTCCTCGTCCTGCACCAAACGGCCAGAATTCCTAATCTAATATATAAAATTCTCGTGTCACAGTTTTTGTTGCCATACTCCTCCGAAACGGCTTGACCGATTTTGATGAAATTTTTTGTGCTTATCCGGTATCTATGAGAATCGGCCAACATCTATTTTTCATCCCCCTAAATGTTAGGGGTAGTCCACCCCTAAATTTTTTTAATTTTATTTTTGACCGATTTTGATGAAATTTTTTGTGCTTATCCGGTATCTATGAGAATCGGCCAACATCTATTTTTCATCCCCCTAAATGTTAGGGGTAGTCCACCCCTAAATGTTAGGGGTAGTCCACCCCTAAATATTTTTTTTATTTTTCAGACAAAATTTTTAATTTCTATTTTAATTAACGTCTGCCAAGTTGGGTGGGCAGTATAACTTCCTCAAGCGAGCGAAGCGAGCAGCATCCCCCACAGAAGTTAAACCTACCCTTAGAGATCTACCGTTTGCGAGCGAATCATAAGTATTCAATTCACGTTTCACGCCATTATTCGATTCAGTGGCAATTCATTATTCATTGTATTGGCCACGTTTTCATTTCTTCATGATTTAGGTTGGTAATACTTGATAATTTATCTCCTCTCAAAGAGAGGTGCGTTAGGAGATAATTTAATCCTTTGAGATAAGAACTAGGAAGTTTCTACTCGTTCACCTATTCACATAAGACGACCTGCTGTTGTAGTTGTCATTGTTTAGTAGATAGAACCTGACGCTGACCTTGAACTTCATTCCGCTTATCCTACTGACCCAGTTTTCCTCGACCCCCTTCACTCCCTTCAGTTGACATACCTATATTATCCCGTTGACAATGGTAGATGACCCCAAAACATAAACGTACATCTAGCCGAACTCCACAGATAGCTACACAAGAAGCAGCACGAGGGTCACGTGAGGCTAGGTATCTGGTTTCCCATTGGTTGCTTGGACTAGTGGGGTTCTGCTTGATTCACAGCTCTGGACATGTGTGGTTTCGGATGAAGTACAAGCATCTACTGTATTGTTTTGACGAGATCTGTGGTGTTTTGCTCGACATTGAGTGAAGAAAATGGTACAGCTGATCACATAAAACAAGAAACCAATGCTAACTTAAAAATAAATAAAAAATAAATAAAAATAAAATAAAAAAAAAACGTTGCCGTTGGGGGTGTCTAGCCGCCAGTGGATTGTGTTCATGATGGTACATTTATTGTAAAATGAAATCTGGGGGACTGTTAAGGCCGGTCCAGACGCTCCGTTTTCCACCACGACTTGCCTGCGCAGACCAAGTCGTTGCAGACAAAACGTTGCGTGTGGACCGGAAAACGGTGAGGTTTTAAGTCCGTCGGGAAGTCGCGCAGTTGCAGCGATGTCTGAGCTGAGGACCTCTGAAATCCGTGATATGTACAGGCATGTCGCTGCGTGTGGACACTTGCTCCGTTTTCCGCTCCGTTTTGTTCCTCAGTTGTTAATCATCACCCTACGATGGCCGACCTTCGCCAGTGCTCGTGGGAGTTTCTAACCGCTTTCATTGAACTTTATGAAACTTTCCCGTGCCTTTGGTGTGTGAAGTCGAAAGACTATAGTGATAGGGACAAAAAGGGTGAAGCTTATGGGATATTGGTGGACAAATATCACAATGGTGGACAAGGTGCCTGGTTCTTCTGATCCCGTCCAATCTTTTTTTCTTAACTACACAGACAGCAAAAATTGACCACAGGAGAACATCCTCCATGGCGATATCACACAAAACTGAGCGAAAAGTCTGTATCGTCTGGACGCTACAAGTCGCTACGTTTTCATTCCGTCTTGTCCATCAGCAAGTCTGCGCAAACTTAAGTCGTGGTGGAAAACGGAGCGTCTGGACCGGCCTTTAGGATCAAGGATCAAACCAATGAAACACAGAATGTGTATTTCGGGGATTCCCCGGAGGGCTGGTGGCATTCTGGTAAGTTCGGCCGAAGTTCATTCCGCGTTCTTGGAATCCAGCGCCTTGGATTGTAGACCAACGTGACGTAGACCCTTCCCGGGGATATTAACGTTTTATAAGGTGGCAACCCTGCGACCAATTGTGGTGTGAACTTATGAGTTCCAAAGACGAATAGAAACATGGAAGCTCAGGTAAGTCGTTAAAAAATCCAACTATCGTCTGTTTACTAATTTTCAATAAAATGGGAGCAGTAAGTTAAAAAAGTCGTTAAGCATGTTAGGCATGGACCTATGTTTCACAACTCAATGTCCACATACTGCAACGCATTATACTTCTCAGTAACGAAATCTCCCTTCTTCCTTCGATGATTTTCCATGTAAGCCATTACTGCTCATCCCCTCCAAGGAAGGGTAGGGATGGTTAGGAAAACCCTCTGGCCAGGAGACAATTGTGTCTTTAATTAAAACACCCACTTCCTGATGAATTAGTCAAATAATCATAAAGATTGCAAGCAATCCAACTATCGTCTGAATACTAACTGTCAATGAAATGGGTGCATTACGTACTGGTCTTTCTTACCTACCGGCTTATTTATAATGTTTATAATAATATTATAATAATGCTTGCCACTATGTATTATATTATATGAATATTATATTATATTATATTACATATTTTCATTTATACACACACTCGCGCGAATGATGGGTCGCAGGGCTACGTGAGTAGGTACTGATTGCCCAGTCCGTAGAGAACACTTGAGCAGCGTTTCCACTCACCATTATCAACATACTAGCCGCTCTTGCTCGCTTCGCTCGCCTCGACGTCACTTTAAACGCTTCGTCTCGCTTCGGCTCGCATTTTGACCAACTTCCCGTCACTTTTTTCGATATTCGAATCCGACAATCCGATTTCGGATCAAACCTTTATTTCGCCTGCAAAAACCGTTCCGAAAAACGTACCTTTATGGGGTATATTTTAATCAGAAAAAAACCAAGTTTTTCGTCGGACTTTTCGAGAAAACGGGTCCGTACTCTTGCATTTTTTGACAATCTTCCCGATACTTTTTTCGCGATCCGATCGCGCCGTCGTCTTCCTCGTAGAAAAACCTACGAAACCGGTATTTTTCCGGAATTTTCAACGGCCGTTTAGAGGGGTACAGGAAGCGGGGAAGTCCAAAAAGCGCACATTAACCGTTACTTCGAACCCCCTCCCGCCCTACGGCCCATGGTTCGGGTGGGATTAGAAAATTTTAAATTCGCTTATGCCCCCTTTCGGAAAATCCCAAGAAGATCCCCCCACTCGTACACTCCCCCCACTCAGCCGTTTGGCCGTGCATAGACACAACAGAGGGGTGGGTTCGGAGGGGATCTTACGGGACGGACACCTTCAAACCAAATAACCCTCCGTGAAAACACATTCTGTGTTGAAAAAAATTTTTTGACATTTTCATGTCTTTGCCCTTGCACAAAAAACTGTCACGTAACGTAACGTAAATATTTTGACGATTTCCGCTTACAACCGAGTCGTTGCTAGGGAAATGGTACTTTCATCCCCCGAAATTCTTTGACCACTCGTTCGAAAGCTCTCGATTTATCCAACCATATTATGTTTACTACTGCGAAGTGCGTGGCCAACAAGCTGAGTTATGAGCAAGGTTATTTGAATAATTGTGTACACTCAGGTGATCATTCTCAATAATTGATATTGTGAACATGATTGCCACCGCTTGTTAATTTCTGATGATTTCATTGAGCTGGTGTTTCGATGATTTGATTCATAGCAGGTGATCCAAATATTGCGAGAACGGTTTGATTTGTGAAGCGGTGGTTAAATCATTTTAATAGGTAATTTCTATGCTTTACACTCTAGGAAGCTGTAATTTCTTATGTAGCCTCTTTAGGACATTGACTTGCCCAGGGTCCGGATCAGATGAGTGGCTTTTGAAGCTAATTTCTATGCATTACGCTCTAGGAAGCTGTAATTTCGTATGTAGCCTCTTTAGGACATTTACTTGACGATGCCCAGGGTCCGGATCAGCTGAGTGGCTCTAGGAGCTTGCATAGGAGTCTGCTGGGGGGTAGGTGATGTAGCCTGGCTCGAATTCAATGAAGTACCCACGGGTGTCGGAACAATGAGTCAACACGATCGCGAATTCAATTAAGTACCCACGGGTGGGCGGTTTCTCTTATGGCCCATTTAATTGATTTGTACGCCCCACCGTGCGATGCACGGGTGAGATCTGCCTAGTAATAAATACAATAAGAAAAAAGTCCAGTCATGCAGCATGACCTCATGAGCGAATTTTTGAAGAAATCTTCGACATTTCAGTCGCTATTGATCGTGTAGAGAAATTTTAGTTTATGATTTTGATAGAAAAACATGAAATTAAATTATTAAATTAAATTATTAAAAATAATTAGGAGGTACTCATACTTTATCATTATTAAACTAATCTTGTAGATTTAAAGACAGTAGTAGGTAAATATTCATAGATTTCGATGTCCAATGTGGTCAGTATTGAAGGCAGTTGAAATCTTAACAGTATCCTATCATAACATCATCAAATCTTGATATAAAATAAAATAACATTGAGTCCCCTCTACTGAACTTTTCTCTTAAAGAAAGTTGGCTGGAAGTTATTTGTTTCAAGTTAAGGTAATATTAACGATAGTTGAGTGTGTTTGAGTTTGGTTAATGCAACGCCAATTCAAGGATTTTTGAATCCAGCAGATAATCATCAATAGCAGAGGCGTAGTCATATGACCGGTTTTTTTAAAATCTGAAAAATTATAAAATAACAAGTATTTGATTAAAACAGGATATTGTAAACGTTCATACGATGATGTGGGTTCGAATGAAATACTAAAACATTTTAGCACAACGTTAGGTCATACACTCAAGCAGTAAAATTCAACTAACAGTTCTCCATTGGGAATGCGCAGAAACGAATAAAGAAGTAAGAACCGTACAATTTCAATACAGTAGAACCTCGGTTAACCGAAATAAAGGGGGGAGAGCCGTTCCGGATACCCGATTTTTCGGTTAAAATGTTATATGCTAAAAATACCCTATTAACATGGTGTGTAGGGAAAATGAATTAACAAACAATATCTATATAATACAGTGTTTTATTTCATATACAAAAAATGTTAACTATAATGGGATATAAAATTCTGTAAACTGAACAACTGAAGTTACTACAGCATTGTACATTACATTTTAAAGAAATGAAAGTGATTTTTGTTTGCTTTTTCATCACGTAGGCACTGTTTATGGAGAAAGAGGCTCGGCCGGCGCGCGTGTTTACATATTACGTACTTATAATTTATTTACGGAACCGTTTCGGTTGACCCGGGTTTCGGTTAACCGAGGTTCTACTGTAAATATGTTCCCTCTAATTGGGGTTCGTAGATGTTATTTCAAACGGTATCAATCTCTGTTCTTGAATAATCTTTAAAAAGTGTCGTCGCATCGTCAAAGTTAACAATTTCTTTTGGCCTGGTTGTTTATCGAGCTTATACTTCAAATCGGAGGGGTTAAATCCCAATGCAAGTGACACAGCATTGGCAGCAGAAAACACACCACACGCGTCGTTGTCTGGTTGTTGCTGACATTTTTCGAAAACTATGTCGCTCTCTCTGAGATTTGGATATCTTCTATTGATAAGTACCTTCTCCTCATCTGGCAAATACTTTGATAACGAATCATATATTCTTAATTTTTCCCCATCATAGTACATGCAATGAAAATGATTTATGGTGGCAAGCCCCCCCAAGATTAGAATTTCACGATTAGTTGTAGTGGGTTCTACTAGCTCTGGACATTGTAACATAACACATTCAAGGGTATCAAAAGTTGTTGTATTTTTTATAATTTTCAATATTTCGTCGATAGCTCTATCATTAATCCAAGAATCATTCGGTAAAATATTCTCTTCGATTTCTTTCATTATTGATTCCCTTGACAATCGATATTGTTCAGCACGATCTAAAATTATTTGTGAATCATGAATTGAAATTACTTCTTCTGCCAAAGATTCTTCAATTCTTCTATCACTCTCGGAATTATTGGAAAAATTTAATTTATCTCTCACGTTTGAGGTTTCTATGATACCATCATATTTATTCTCAGGGATATCTAACGATGTTATGCTCTTGCTGCTTGCTGCCTCACATTGTTGCCTAATGAAATCCTCTTGCATGCTATTCAAGTTATAGTCAAGATTTGTTTGGGGATGATAAATTATTCCTAAGCTTGTTATGCATATAATTGGTTTGTGATAGGAGAAATAACTCTCATAATAACAAGCTAATATATTTGAGTTATTACTAAAACATAGGTCGATTTGAGTGAGCAAGTTGGTTGATGGTTGATTAGGCAACAAATTTCGTAAACCCTCCGATTTGAAGAATTCATTGAGTTTGAGTTTATTTCCTTCATTCAGGAAGTCATTATTAAAATCTCCTAGGATTAAAATTGTGTCTCCAGTGGTTTTTACAATTGATGAAAGGGCTTCTTGTAATTTAGGTATCAAAATCAACATTGGGGTTGATGGTGGTTTGTAAACTCCACAAATAAAAGTGTTCCGTACTTTAATAAAAGCTATATTACATGCAAGCCCTTTATTTTCTTCGTTAAAATCATATAGTAATTCGACTTGACCAGCTAGTTCATTTTTGGTGTATATCATCAAGCCATATGCATGTGATTGGGATCGGTTAACGTCAGATCGATAAACAACAGTATAACCAGGGAGGTCCATGGTTTCATGGATGTGGAGCCATGTTTCTACTAATATAATTACTTTAGCCGTATTAAAGCAATGGTCATGTTTAATGTCTAAAAAATGTTTTCTAAGTGAATTTACGTTGTGGAAGATGATTGAAAACATTCCAGGATAATCTTGCAAGAAGTTTAATTTAAAATTTACCGGTTTTTCATTGAGTCTTTTTTCAATTTCTGTAACGACTACGTTATTTTTATCGAGTGGTCCGGGATTTTTGAAAGTTCCTAGAATAGTTAATCCGATCAAGCTAGTTGAACGGCTGAAGGCTACGTACATTTCGGTTCTGCGCATTCCTTTCCTCAACGTGACAACTACAGAATCGTAGGTGCCCCCTTGGCTTTTGTAAATGGTTATGGCTTCCGCTGGAACAACGGGAAATTGCCTTCTCATAACCATGATCGGAGAATTTTGCCGCGGTCGAATGTTTCGAGAAACCAATTCTAAAGGGGTAAACATGTGATCTATGCCTAACCGCTTAGCTGCTCTTCTTGAACCTCTCCGTGTTTCGCGACCTACTTTTTCATCATCAAAAAGCAACCATAAACGGACGACTTGGTTGTTCTCTGAAGTTTCCACGAATTTTAAGATTCCAACAGCTCCATTTACAAGGCCATCTGAGGTTTTCACATTTATAGTGACCATGTACCTGATACCAACACATAGTTTTATATGGGATGGAAGCCCATAAGTGTTGGACGTTTTCATGGATTTTTTCATATAATCGAGGGTTGATGTTCGTTGAGCGTCTGAAACTTTTCCAATGACACGATCGATAGCATCAAACCCTCTTATCTCACCTTTTTTCTTGCAACTAAAAACTGATTTATTATAAGTATCAACTTCTTCATTCGTTCTGAAGAGTTTGAGTGACTTGGAATTGGGAATGGCATTTTTTACAACACGGCTTTCAAACATTTGAACTTCAGCCGACGTTAAACAACCCATGGCCAAATTATTGAGAGCGGTAGCGAAAGGAGCATCACCTTTTTGCCTCATAATTTCCGTTAGCTTGTAAAAGCTGAACATCTCCCAAAGAGGATTCCCCATAAGGTGACTGTAAGGATTAGCAGTGTTATTAGAGAAAATGTATCCATCACCTACAGGGGCCAGTTGATTAAAATCACCAAATAAAATTACGGATATTCCAGCAAATGGAACGCTGGTTCTAAAAATTTGTTTCAAACGAGCATCAACTCTTGCAAACATTTTTGTGCCAATCATGCTCACCTCATCCATTATAATTAACTTGACGTCCTTCAGTTTACTAAATAAAGTATTTGATACGCTCGAACTCAATGGAGGCATGTCATAGCTTGCTTGATTCAATGGTAAAGCAAAGATTGAGTGCAGTGTAACTCCTCTTATGTTGAATGCTGCTTTTCCAGTGGGTGCGCACAATAAAACTCGGAGAGCCTCCAACTCCACACCTGCTGTGGAGTTGAAAAATCGGACTATAGATTGTTCAAGGGCCTCAATCAGTCTTGATTTCCCAACCCCCGCACTGCCCAATACGCATTCGTAAATAGGACCGGCCTGTGTTTTCAAAGTATGCAAGACATGGTAGTGATATCGCTGTTGTTTGTCATTCAAAGATCTGACCACCTCAAGGTAACGTTCTTCAGGGAGCACATGGGGAACAGGAACGTATTCGTCTTCACTTTTCTCGTTTCCCAATCCACATCCCACGTCGTAGAATATGTCTCCCTCGTCAGTTCTATCTATTATCACTTCGTATCGGTGTTCAAGGTCTGCAGAGATATCGACAACCTCTTCGAATTCTTGGTTCAACATTTCATTTTCATTATGTTCTTTGATGGCTTCATCGATGAAATCATCAGTTCCTTGTTCATTTAAGGAGTTAAAAATGTATAGATTCCGATTTTTTAAAATCACTTCCTTATTCTTGCTGAATTTGTCCTTGGCGTCGACAGAAATCAGTTCACTTTCTTCGTTAACCCATGGCAAGAACAGCATCAACTGTTCGCGGTAAAAATCGTTTTCATGTGTTTCTATATTAAAACGAACAAATCGGATGATTTTGGACTTTTTTCTCTTAGAAATAAAACCATCTCCATTCTTCAACTTGAAAACATTTGAGGACTCCACGTTGTTATCATTGTGATCTGAATCTATGTCTGAACGGTCGTTTGTTCGTTTTGAGGAACTTCTATTTTTTGTGTAATTGTACCATGCAACAAAATCTGCGAGACTTAAATCTTTCAAAGCATCAGGACGATTTATATAGTGATCAATGTTGGATTTGGCAAATACATCCGTTGAATCACTAGGAAGCTTCTGGAGTTCTGATTTGGATAAAAGAACGCAAACCCTCCTTTCCGGAGGACCCGTATTAATGAATTCTACAGTTCTTGTGCACTGTGAAAGTGGTAACGGTAGAATATAGTAGACCGCTTCTTGAGACGAAAATTCGCTTGAATCTAAAAATTTGTTCGCCATAAATTTCAATTTTTCTCTAATTGAAAGATCTCCTCTTGAAACCTCCTCATTTGCTTCGCGAAGGACTTTCGAGATCCCACGTTTTGTTTTGTTTATATAATTGAGTACGTAAACAGCAACAGAGTACGTGTCAGTGATGAATTGTATATCCATGTTCGCTCGATGAAGGTTAAGAATATCAAGATTATACGCATTCATTTTGACGTCGCAAGGGAGCCGTTTGAGAAAAACAGCTTAAGTGAATTTCGTATTGCTGCAATGTAGTCCTCTTGGGAAATATCCAAATGTTTGAGAAAATTATCAAAATTGTTATCTTCGATTGGCAATTTTAACACAGAATGTGTTTTTGCGATGACCTACCGAAAAAAAATCGTCACAAAAAACCGACAGAAAAAACCGTTATGCGCCTTTTATAATGATTTTCACGTACAACCAAGCCGTTGGTAGGGAAATGGAACTTCCGCAATTTTAATCGCACAGAAATCGTTCACCATTCGTTGGAAAGCTACTGATTTATCCAACCATATTATGTTAACTACTGCGAAGTGCGTGGCCATCAACCTGAGTTATGAGCATGGTTATTTGAATCAATTGTTTACACACAGATGATCATTCTCAATAATTGATATTGTCAACATGATTGCAACCGCTTGTAATTTTATTATTGCCAAATATTGTTATTATTCACGTGCAACCAAGCCGTTGGTAAGGAAATAGAATCATCGCAAAAACACATTCTGTGTTCCTATGATTTCATACAGAGTATGGAAAAAGAAATAAACCGGGGGGTGCAGGGGGGCGGAGCCCCCCGCCGAGGCGCAAAGCGCCGAGTTTTACTAAGATCTTTATAAATGCCATCCAAATATTCTTTAATTTCACTGATGGTTTGATTCATTTTTTTCTTTTGCTCGCAACTTACTTCCTCTTTGCCGAATGGCGTTAAAATTTTAGTTTCAGGCATGGGGTAAAATGGTATTCCGAAGCGGCAAAAACTTTTTTTTGTTTTTGGATTTTTTTTCTTGCAACAGAATGTATGTTTATGGATCTGGAAAGCTGACATTTCATCGCTTAATTGGTCCGATGAACATGAGATGAACTTGTCGATGAATTTCTCGCACGTTTTAACGCTATTTTCATTGTCTTTTTCAAGAGTGGGAGCATTTCGAAGCCAAAGAAGTGAATGAATGTGTGGGGAGCCTCTTTGTTGGAACTCAACTCGGTAGTAATAGTCTACTACTTCATGCTCATAAAATATCCCGTGTTTCTTTGTGGTAAACAGCTTTATCATTTCCTTAATTCTAAAATTGAAGTATCGGGCACATGTTACAGGGTCAGAACTTATCAAACGAACTTTTTCCCGATAGTTCAGTGCTACTGACGCTTCCTCGGTAATGTCCTCATTATCGACAATTTTTTTTAAAAGCACTAGGAGCTCAGGCCACTGGGTCTCAGCAGGAGAAAGGGTAACAAATAATGTTGGGGATCCCAATTGACGGATCATGGAAAAAATTTCTGACTGTTTTTGCCCCCAAAACGCTGGTGAACCTCTATCCGGAAGGAAAAGTCGGTACCCACTATCATGGATGTGGAATGACTTGATAAGTTCCTCTGAGAGACAAAAACCCGCAGTTGGACTTTGTTGTTTTCCTTTCAGTTTTTTCAGGCAAAGTAGTATACTGGAACTGATTTTCATACCCCTCAATTTCGTAGCACAATAAAATAACTTGCTTGGTTCCGAGGCACATCTTCTATCGTATCGCAATAATTCTGAATTGATGAATTTTTGATAACTTATATGATCTGGCTTTGGTCGCAAGTGACCCCCGTAAATTCGAATAAAACTCAATGCTTCCGCATGAATATCTAAAAACAATGGCAAGGGGCTGAATCCTTCCCCTGGGGTAAAAACCAATGCGTCTGGATTATGGTTTGACATCAACAGTGTAGATTCAATAGGCACGTTGACTGGCTCAGGATCGTCTTCTTCGAAGTCAGAGTCATGGACTAGATCGCTTGTGTCACTGTTCTCACAGCGGAATCCACTCTCAGTTTCCTCAAATTTGTCCCAATTAAATAATATTGGTATCCTCTGAGGATCTATGGAGACATCAGCCTCTTTGAACGCTGGACAATTGTTCAAATCTTTCAAGGCTTCTGCTATTGCGTGAGGTCTAATCGTTTCCTTTTGTACGACTGATTTGAACGACTTCTTTTTCTTGAGAGCAATGGGAATCACAGCGGTTTCATTGAACGTACGCGGAAGAATTTTAATGTTATCCATAACATCACAAGGTACATTCACCACTCGTCCCTGAATTGAAAACTGCTGATCTATATGAGACAAACGTATTTGCATAAAAGGAATTCTGGGACTTACGAAACGTTCTTCAAGCGAAGTCAAGCTACTCACTGAATTCGGTACCACGGGGAAACGTAAATTATCATAAGCTGCTAATGATAACGGTGGAACTCTCATTTTTTTAAGGTAACCATTGCAGGTGCCACACACTCCATCAACTCCAAAACCATCAGTCACATCAGGTTTACAGAGATTATTAATAAAATTTGTTGAATGGGATTCAATTGGCTTACTATTACTTTTGAAAAATTTGATTGAATGTTTAAAACTCGGCGCTTTGCGCCTCGGCGGGGGGCTCCGCCCCCCTGCACCCCCCGGTTTATTTCTTTTTCCATACTCTGTATGAAATCATAGGAACACAGAATGTGTTCCTATTTCCTTACCAACGGCTTGGTTGCACGTGGCATAACACGTGGCATAACACGTGGCGTAACGGTTTTAATGTAACGGTTTTTTCTGTCGGTTTTTTTTCGGTAGGTCATCGCAAAAACACATTCTGTGTTAAAACAACCGTCCACAACATGAGCACGTGTAATTAGGGCCGGTCTTAACAATACTCTCATAGTTTGTTAGTAGTTTTGAACGTAAACTATTGATTCTTTTGGTATTGCATTGCCTAACTCTTTTTAAAACATTGCGTCTTCGTTCCTTTCTAATTAAAATTTGTTTCTTTGAAGAGCTTAGGCGTGAATTAGTTCTAATACGATGATCAACAATAGTTTGTGTACGTTTTTTATAACGTCTCCTTTGCGCTTGTGAATTCATCTTGGCGTGTTTAATGCTTTTTTTGGGATTGGTTAATCGTCTTTTCTGAACCATTTTATTAATTTCTCTATGTTTTTCAAGTTGTTCGGGGTCGGCCAACCGTTTTTTTTGAACCGTTTTAATAATTTCTCTATGTTTTTTAAGTTGCTCGGGGTCGGCCAACCTTTTTTTTTGAACCGTTCTATTAATTTCTTTATGTTTTTCAAGTTGCTCAGGGTCGGCTAATCGTTTTTTCTGAACCGTTTTATTAATTTCTCTATGTTTTTCAAGTTTCTCAGGGTCGGCTAATCGTTTTTTCTGAACCGTTTTATTAATTTCTCTATGTTTTTCAAGTTGCTCAGGGTCGGCCAATCGTTTTTTCTGAACCATTTTATTAATTTCTCTATGTTTTTCAAGTTGCTCAGGGTCGGCCAATCGTTTTTTCTGAACCATTTTATTAATTTCTCTATGTTTTTCAAGTTGCTCGGGGTCGGCCAACCGTTTTTTTTGAACCGTTTTAATAATTTCTCTATGTTTTTCAAGTTGCTCGGGGTCGACCAACCTTTTTTTTTGAACCGTTCTATTAATTTCTTTATGTTTTTCAAGTTGCTCAGGGTCGGCTAATCGTTTTTTCTGAACCATTTTATTAATTTCTCTATGTTTTTCAAGTTGCTCGGGGTCGGCCAACCGTTTTTTTTGAACCGTTTTAATAATTTCTCTATGTTTTTCAAGTTGCTCGGGGTCGGCTAATCGTTTTAACACAGAATGTGTTTTTGCGATGACCTACCGAAAAAAAACCGACAGAAAAAACCGTTACGTTACGCCACGTGTTATGCCACGTGTTATGCCACGTGTTATGCCACGTGCAACCAAGCCGTTGGTAAGGAAATAGGAACACATTCTGTGTTCCTATGATTTCATACAGAGTATGGAAAAAGAAATAAACCGGGGGGTGCAGGGGGGCGGAGCCCCCCGCCGAGGCGCAAAGCGCCGAGTTTATAAAACCACTTCGCGATTCACTTGTCTAGTTGATGACTTTTTGATAAACTACTATTTTCAATATTTTTTGGGAAACGACCAGAAAACGAAAAGTCTGCTCTTAAATAAAGTAACATAATATTGTCATGATCTCTACAGTTTTCATACGTTTTCGATAAAATTTGGTCGGTTGTTGTGGGTTTAGATCAAGCTGGTCGCGAATGATTTGCATTGCTGCTGGGTTGAAGGAGGCCTGTGTGTATGCCAATTTTTTCTGAACCGTTTTATTAATTTCTCTATGTTTTTCAAGTTGCTCACGGTCGGCTAATCGTTTTTTCAGAACCGTTTTATTAATTTCTCTATGTTTTTCAAGTTGCTTAGGGTCGGCCAATCGTTTTTTCTGAACCATTTTATTAATTTCTCTATGTTTTTCAAGTTGCTCGGGGTCGGCCAACCGTTTTTTTTTTAACCGTTTTAATAATTTCTCTATGTTTTTCAAGTTGCTCGGGGTCGGCCAACCTTTTTTTTTTGAACCGTTCTATTAATTTCTTTATGTTTTTCAAGTTGCTCGGGGTCGGCTAATCGTTTTTTCTGAACCATTTTATTAATTTCTCTATGTTTTTCAAGTTTTTCAGGGTTCGCCAATCTTTTTAACACAGAATGTGTTTTTTTTTTTGGGATAAGATGTTGATTAGCCTGATATCAATACGAACCTCTTCATTCCGTCTCCGAATATTTTGGGATCTTGCATTGAGCTGTCGTATTTTATTTAGTTCTGACTCACTTTTGACAGAACAATCTTTTCTGGCACGGTCATGTGCCTTAACCATGGCCGCACTCTTTTTTCTTAGACGAGGCATAATCTGCAATATTGATATTTATCTATGTATAAGAAGGCACCTCAATTGAAGTATTATAAGTTTTACTCGATAAGAGAAATTTTACTTGATTAGGTATAGATAGGTTGGTAGGTCCCCTTAATTAGTTCTGGAACATGATTTCTACTAAATATATAGGTAGGTATTGAATCGTTTAGAGGTTTACACCCAGTTACTGTAGAAGTGTGCAAACCCACTCCCCCCCCCCCCCCCCCCCCCCCCCCCCCCTGAGGTAATACACTATGGGATAATTAATTCACTTTAGAATATGCTTACCAGCAGTTGTCTTCCGATATTCTTTATCCAAATTTGAGAGAGCCGTTAAAAAAGAAATCTACTATATGAAGAAAAAAAAAAAAAAAAAAAACGAGAGATAGATCGTGAGAGATAGAAAATAGTCAATCGGAATTCGGAAATAGAACTTAAAAGCAGGACGTGTGAAAAAGAAATTTTCAACACTACTTGAACTCGTCAGACACAAAAATGAATTTTTTGAACCTAAATTGAACGAAAATGTGCAATTTAAACTAATACAAGACGAGGATCGAATAGGAATACAGAAAGCAGCAGTTTGAAGTCGGAACTTTACGAATAAACGAGAAAATCCCAACTCAACGTGAACTAAATCAATTCCGTAAAACCTGAAACTGAATACCTACGATTGTAAATAAATTAAACAAGAATTAGGTATAAAATAATAGTACAAAACTATAAATTTAGAAATAATAGTTATAATACAAATCAAGGAAAGAAGTGAAATTGAGAACGATTAACACGTAGTTGTCAAATCGGGAGAAAGTAAAGTTTCACTCCAGCGAAAACTCAAACGATTTCCCTCAACTTGATTAACGAAGAACTGATAACAAAAAAACTAGAACTTTTCAATATCTAAACACTATCACTATCAACAAGGAGAACACGAAAAGTTTATAAGCGAGTGAACTCCGTAAACTGATCAAAAACGAAATTGAATTGTTTAAACGTAAAACGAACGAAAACTATTAGGTACAATACGATAAACAGATAGAAATGCAGAAAGCCGAAGTTTGGTGCCCAAATGTGAAAAGTAAACCAGGAATCCGCAACTCAATGTGAACTGAAACAACTTCGCAGAAACTGAAACTGAATAAGAATGTAAATAGATTGAACGAAAAACTATAAAATAATAGTAAACACTAGGTATAACTTAACGAATAATAGTTGTAATACAAATCAAGGAAAAAGTGAATTCGGGGAAGGTTAACGTGTGAAGTAGCAAAATCGGGAAAAAAGTTATGTTTTCACTCCAGCGAAAACTCAAACAACTTCTCTTAACTTGATAAACGAAGAACTAATCACAAAAACACGAACTTTTCAATATCTGACACACAATAAAGAAGGTGAAAACGATAACTTTATAGGCGAGTGAACCACCGTCGAACTCTCAAGGACGTGTGATTAGGCAGTCGATGCGGGGCAAGAATAACGCTTGTCTTGCATAGCGAAGGTATTGAAACGATGGGTGGATAGATTGATAGGTAGGTACCTACTAGAGATATTACCCTATTGGTGAATCCGTTACCGAATACCAATATGATGTACTGATGGTAGTTCCGATAGTTTTCCTAGCACACGATTTATTTCTCAATTAAATTGGATAAGTAATAGTGATATGATATTACAACATAATAAAATTACAAACTTCAGTTCTAGCCACTAATCGCGTTGGTACCCTTCCTATCGCCTTTCATACTTGAGATTTTGTAGTACCTACTAGGTAGTTTGTTAATCCATGTTGACATAAGTATTTTATTCATGTTATTTTTCATTTCGAACGCCATCTAATTGAATTGTGGGTTACCAATAATTTTACATCACAATACCAATACCCCTGAAGAATGTGATTTTTGTAATAAGTAGGTACCTACTAACAAAGCTTTTTACGGTATATTATTCCCTATTGGAATAATACACCTTTGTAATCGTATAGAAAAAAATTTGATTTGCCCCTAGGGTCTAGTTGGTCCTAACATCTCGGCAGCCAAATCCCCCCACCTCCTAGGTGGGGGGGGGGGGGGTAAAATAGGTAAGAAAATAATGGTCTTTTGGAGCTGGTCGAGTGGGATGTCGTTGACCATTGATTATGAACGCTGATTCGATTTAAATGGGTGTCATATAAGTCGGTGAGCTCCTAGGGGGTGAGGGTGGAGCTAAAAATAGGTATGAAAATAATATTTTTTCGGAACTGGTTGAGTATGGTGTCGTTTTCCATGTAATTCCGTACTCTGATTCGATTTAAATGGGTGCCATTTCAGCACAAAAATCCATTGTTACAGCTTTAAATGTAGGGATTGTTTGTGTGTGTGTGAAATAATTGTATAGTTCTATATTTACTTCTACTTCAATCTACTTCTACTTCTATCTATCTACTTCTATCTACTACTTCCATAAAGGAAGGTTTCTGTCTGTCTGTCTGTGTGGCATGCCCTATACGCGTCTAAACGGCTGAACGGATTTTCACGATTCCTTTTCCCAAATAATCAGTACACTTGAGTGCACATTTCAGGCTAAATCAAAATTCCGTGCGCATGCGAGAAGGGCAAGTTTGTTTTTTGTCTGATGACCCCCAGATTTTATTCCGGAATCGGATTCTTCGTTCAATTTTGCGTCCAAAACACCCGCCACTTTTGATCTGCGCATGCGCAAACGTGCGCTACGTTGAATTCGGCCAAGCAGAGCGAGGCTTAGGAATTTACGTTACTGACGGCCGAGTGGAGGGAGGCCTTGAGATTAATGTTACTGACGGCCGAGCGGAGCGAGTAGCTAGTACGTACATAAATAGAACTTCTTCATAATTTCATGGCTGATATTTTCTAAGCCACAGTCAGTATTAAAGCTACATCAAGTCCTAAAACAGTTGAGCGTAAAACATTAAAGAGAGCGACCGAGAGAATCGGAGGACGGAATATTTCACAGAGTAAACTCATCAGTTGTGATTACTTTTTTTTTTTTTTTTTTTTTTTTTTTTTTTTTTTTTTTTTTTTTTTTTTTTTTTTAACAGGCACCTACTACCTACGTTTTAAACAGCATGGTTCTAGGATTGGTTATACAGGGATACTTCCATAAGAGTAGTTCAATCTGAATTTGGACTATGTTTCATGCAAATATTACCGATTTTTACAACTAGCAAACGGCATTATTTCGATTTTTGACTGATTTTTCAACTTTGAAATTTTTGAAAACTTGATACATATTCTTATAGGAAATTTTACGCTGATTCCGAATATACCACATGTTAGTATGCTGAAAAAATTATTTCGCACAACAAATCGCAAAAAACAGGCTATTTTGAAATTTTTGACTACATTTTTGAAAATTTCAACCCGAAGATGTAATCCGATCATGCTGGCCAACGAACTTGAACTTTCGTTTTGTGTCCTTAACATTTTAAAATTTGTTTGAAGTTTCTAGCACATTTCTACGGACAGTTATCGTCTGGAATGACACATACATACATATATACATACATACATATATACATACATATATACATACATACATACATACATATATACATACATAAAAAAATGCGTTAAACTTCAGAATATGATTCAGAATAGCCTGAAACGGATTTCTGCATAAAATTTTTTCAAAAATTCACATTCTACAAATTTTGAGACGAGAGCAATAGCTTAATTTTCTTCAAAAATTTGCTAACACACATGAAAATGTCCCAATGTGTTGCAGACTCGTATGCAAGCATTTCAAGCTGCTGTGTCTTTCTTATGATTTGAAAGAAGTTTACTCCTTTTTTTAACTGGACTCATTCCACATACCTACGATTTGTTTGTTGTTTGAAGAATAGTGGAAGAGGGATGCTATGCCTACAGATGGACTATGATGTAGTAATTTCAACTATTCTTGATTCTTTGATAAACTCTCATTGATGGTTTCAGTTTAGGTTACAATAGGTGCCTGAAATACTATTAACATGGAATCATGTTTTAGCGATGGATCCCCCGCCGAAAAGTGAGATGAAAGTAGCGCCAATAATTGTGATGATTTCCGCTTACAACCGAGTCGTTGCTAGGGATATGATACTTCGTCGTTTTTCATCCCACAAAATTCGATGACCATTCGTTCGAAAGCTCTCGATTTATCCAACCATACTATATTAACTACTGCGAAGTGCGTGGCCAACAAGCTGAGTTATGAGCATGGTTATATGAATAATTGTTTACACATAGGTGATTTGTTTGTGACGTGGGGTTTTGCATGGCTCCTCCTCAAATCAAACGGTGAAACTGGCCCTTAGTTTTCTATTTTCAGGTTTTCGGCCGTCTACATGAAGCAGACTTCCCTTCTCAGTGGGTCTATGGAAACAAAGATTCCCTTTTTCGCATCGCGTCGCCCGCAAGGGGATTTGATCACCATTGATTTTCCCACAGCCCAAACCCGATGCAAAAGCGCCAAGTCTTGCATTACAAACGTCCTTTCCTGCCACAAATGCCTTCTCCCCCACTCACTCTTTCTCTCGCACTACCGCCATCTCCCTTAGTCCTTCTCTCTCTAACTCTCTTACTCTCCCTTCACCGTCTTTTATCGTGAAGATTTTTTTTTCTTTTTCGGATCGATCCGTCTCTTCTGGCATCTCAGTGGACGATCTCGGAAACTTCTCACAGAAGGGCGTAAGAGTCCTCATTGTTCGGTAGGCTCCTGAGGGGTTTGAGCGAACGGATTGTTGACCAATCCCCCTTGCAACACTTCACTACCTGAAAGTGGCCTTTTCCAAAGATGACGAGATGACGCTTCATACCTACGCCTTTTCCCGGATAAGTTATTGCTTCCGAGACTGCAAGGCAACGGAAGCTTTGTTTTCACTTTCGAAATGAAAAAAAAAAATTTGTTGCTCCAAAATCAAAATTTCCACTCGTATTTTGCGTTTCAGAGCCTCCTGAACAAATTTGGTTCCGTGTCTGTCTGTCTGTCCGTCCACATTTCCTTGTAACAGCCATAACTTCCACAATTTTGATCCGATTTTAACCAAATTTTCAGGGATCGGGCGGGTTAACCTCTACATGGTCTCCTATCAACTTCATCATGATCGTATCAACGGTAGCTTCTGCGCAGGCGCTAACGTGAATTCCTTGTGACGGTAATAACTCGGTCAATGTTGAAGGGATTTCGGTCAGATTTTCAGGGATGATGTGGGTAACGTCCCTTAAGGTCCCATAAGACAATCATCATAATTGCATTAGCGGTACGCTCTGCGCATGCGTGAACGAAATATTCTTGTTACGGTCCTTGCAACAGCCGTAATTTCCACAATTTTGATGCGATTTTCTTCAAATTTTTAGGGATCGTGCGATTGTAGCTCGACATGGTCCCCTATCAGTTCCGTCATGATCAAATCAACGGTAGCCTCTACGCAGGCGCAAACAAAATTTTCTTGTTTCGGTCATAACTCAGGCAATTGTGAACGGATTTCGGTCAGATTTTCAGGGATGATGTGGGTAAGGTCCCTTGAGGTCCCATAAGACAATCATCATAATTGCATTAGCGGTACGCAACGGTAGCCTCTCCGCAGGCGCAAACAAAATTTTCTTGTTTCGGTCATAACTCAGGCAATTGTGAACGGATTTCGGTCAGATTTTCAGGGATGATGCGGGCAAGGTTTCTTGAGGTCCCGTATCACATTATTCGCGATCATCAGCAGCGGTACGCTAGGCGCATGCGCGAAAGTGATGTTTTTGTTACGGTCACAGCTTAGTTAATTTTATCGGATTTTGTTCACATTTTCAGAGATGATCCCGGTAGAGTTCCTTGAGGTGCCATACGAATCGTACGGTACTACCAGTGATTGTGCCCATCATGCCGGGAATTTATGTGCAGGGGATATTCCCGGCCGGGAATTAATTTTTTAATTTTGTCTCCTCCTTTTTTAGCGAATTTTTGAAGAAAATTAAGCTATTGCTCTCGCCTCAAAATTTGTAGAATGTGAATTTTTGAAAAAATTTTATGCAGAAATCCGTTTCAGGCTATTCTGAATCATATTCTGAAGTTTAACGAATTTTTTTATGTATGTATGTATGTATGTATGTATGTATGTATGTATGTATGTATGTATATATGTATGTGTCATTCCAGACGATAACTGTCCGTAGAATTGTGCTAGAAACTTCAAACAAATTTTAAAATGTTAAGGACACAAAACGAAAGTTCAAGTTCGTTGGCCAGCATGATCGGATTACATTTTCGGGTTGAAATTTTCAAAAATGTAGTCAAAAATTTCAAAATAGCCTGTTTTTTGCGATTTGTTGTGCGAAATAATTTTTTCAGCATACTAACATGTGGTATATTCGGAATCAGCGTAAAATTTCCTTTAAGAATATGTATCAAGTTTTCAAAAATTTCAAAGTTGAAAAAACAGTCAAAAATCGAAATAATGCCGTTCGCTAGTTATAAAAATCGGTAATATTTGCATGAAACATTGTCGAAATTCAGATTGAACTACTCTTATGGAAGTATCCCTGTATAACCAATCCTAGAAACATGCTGTTTAAAACGTAGGTAGTAGGTGCTTGTAAAAAAAAAAAAAAAAAAAAAAAAAAAACCGTAATCACAACTGATGAGTTTACTCTTTAAAAATTCGCTCATGGGGTCATGCTGCATGACTGGACTTTTAAATATTTGTTGTTTTGTACGAATTAGTCGGGATGCGGCCCAAGGAAAAAAATAAATGAAATTACTTCATTTATTATTTTATTAGATGACGTTTCGTCCTCTATCTGAGGACATCTTCAGATTTTGGTGTGAACGGGAAAAAAAGTATAAACATCCGAATAACGGATTTGTCAGAAAATATATAGCGGTTCACCAAGTCAATAAAATGTCCAGAACTCAATAAAAGAATGGATGGATAGTTATTATTTAAATGAGAAAAAATAAAGAAAGGAAAGAAAGAAACGAAAAAGAAATACAAATTGAAAAACGTCCACATCCATTTGTCAACAAACAGGAGTTTTTCGGATCCGTTATTCGGATGTTTATACTTTTTTTCCCGTTCACACCAAAATCTGAAGATGTCCTCAGATAGAGGACGAAACGTCATCTAATAAAATAATAAATGAAGTAATTTCATTTATTTTTTTCCTTGGGCCGCATCCCGACTAATTCGTACAAAACAATAAGTACTTACGGCCGACCAAACTACCAATTTTAAATATTTGCTATTCCATATATGGAATACCGAAATTCATGTGCAGCGAAATACATGCATGTTCATTGAAGGACTGTCATGGGGTTCACGTTCGAACGAAGTGAACTCCATAAATTCCGGACGTAGGTATCGAGTTGGCCAACAGTGATACCGTCAGACCTCTCGTTGTCGTGGTGACGTACTGTGAAGGTCACGAGGAAGCTCATGTGCCATTTCCTTGGCAGTGTGTTTTTATTAGTGTTCATACGATTGGTCCTCATTCGAGAATCAGTACTCACGACTCCATAACGACATCATAACGTCAATTATCAAAGATTGATAGAGTTTTTGCAACCAACTTACTGTAGTCCTCATCTACCTGCCGGAAACCGAAACCAAATATCGTTAAGAAACCGTTACAAAAAAGTTTCAATTTTAACACAGAATGTGTTTTAGCCATGGACTAACTAGCCGAAAATGGAACGCGGGATGGGAACGAAATGTGTGACGGATGATTTTCACGTACAACCGAGCCGTTGGTAGGGAAATGGAATTTCCGCCATTTTAATCGCACAGAAATCGTTCACCATTCGTTGGAAAGCTCTTGATTTATCACGAATTTATTTCGTATTTTTTTTCGTAGTTTCATACTATAACTATATAAATTGATGTTATAAATGAATAGTAAACAATGACGCTTGTTTGGTTGTCACTTGGTTGCGCGACAACGCAATTTTCGTAGTTTCATACTATAACTATATAAATTGATGTTATAAATGAATAGTAAACAATGACGCTTGTTTGGTTGTCACTTGGTTGCGCACATTCTGTGTTTCAATAATTTCGTCCGAAGTATGTAAATAGAGGTAACCGGGGGTCCAGGGGGCTTGCCCCCTGGCGAGGCGCGGAGCGCCGAGTTTTACCGAGTTTTTCTAGAAAATGAAGTAACTGCAATGGGTCAACAAATCGCAAAGCGAATAAAAATGAAAATAAAATACGAAAAAATATATCTGAAGCTTTGATGAAAACTGTTCAACTCAAAATACTAAAACTTCTGAAGAGAAACGTACGTGACTTTTCGCTGAATGACTCTTCCTGACAACTCAAAAAGTACCAGTCATGCAGCATAATCGTATGAGCGCATTTTCGTAGATAATCGTACTATATTATATTACTTTGTTTTAAAAATTGAGCACTTTGAGTGCAATGAAATTTGTAACCACCAATTTTATGACAAAACAACTCGTTCTAAATCACATTCTACGATTCAAAATAGATTTTGGATGTTTAGCAGTTTTTCAGGGTTTTTAATCGATTTTTCAACAAATATTAATGAAATTTCAGTACGTTTTCTACTCTTTGGTAGCTGTGTGAAACGACACACATAGTTTTCTTACACGTTGCTAAGCAATTGGAAATATACGTAATGACGCAATAAAAAAAAATAATAATAAAAAAAAAAAAAAAACATTAGAAGTCACATAAAAATTAGAAATCACACAATGAACTGTATATAAAGGAAATAGGTACGTTTATTCTGAAATAAAATATCAATAAAGGTACCTACTAAGAACGATTGGAAGAAAGGTACCTAGATATTTTCTCTCCCGTTACCTCTAGGAAGTTGAAATTTGATGGAAAGACTCTCTGGGACAATAAGAGCAGATTGAAATTATTGGCTCGTTCCTGATCAGCTGAGTGAGCTGAATTTTCTCCTATTCATCCTAGGAGGTTGATATAAATTTAATAAAGAGATTCCCTGGGACATCTAGAGAGATGGAAATTTGTGGCTCATTCGTTATAATCTAAATTCTCTCCCGTTACCTCTAAGAAGTTTAAATTTGGTATGGACATATCCGTTTCATACATCACTAGATGTTAACGTTGTATATATATATATATATATATATATATATATATATATATAAATTTGGATATGAGAGAAAGAAGACAGATATAGACACACAAAAACTTCTGTAAAAGGGAAAATAAAATATATGGTACCTCAATATTTCGGCTATTTGTGCCGTGATCACGAGTAGAAAATATATATATACATACATACATATATATATATATATATATATATATATATATATATATATATATATATATATATATATATATATATATATAAGTATAGGGTGTATTCCCAGACGATAACTCCCTTAAAATGGCGTAACAAATTTGTTCCTACGCAGAACAATCCGTCCTGGCAAGACAGGTCGAGTTTTTTGGCCAGTCCAATCACTTCTGAATTTAAGGTTCAAATTTACAATTTAGTGTCCCAAAAATGCTAAAATCAGGTTTTTCATAATAGGTAATATGGGGTGTCACAGTCGAAGTAGTTTTCGGCGTTGAGACGATTGCGACCACTCCTAGATCTCCAAGATTCATAATTAAGTGAGAAAAATTTTTAGGTGAAAAATGCTCATAATTGACCAAATTTTTGAGTGTTTAACTGCGTCCTAAAATTTTCTTAGCGATCTTTTATCCACAGCTTTTCTTTGAAAATTTGCTCTATTAGCCATGCTGCATGACTGTGTACTTTAAAACTAAGAACTTGTGCATACCAAAACGCTAATACAGTGAAACGAAAAACTATAAAAATAAAAAAAAAGTCCAGTCATGCAGCATGACCCCATGAGCGAATTTTTGAAGAATATTACCGATTTTTACAACCAGCGAACGGCATTATTTCGATTTTTGACCGATTTTTCAACTTCGAAATTTTTGAAAACTTGATACATATTCTTATAGGAAATTTTACGCTGATTCCGAATATACCACATGTTAGTATGCTGAAAAAATTATTTCGCACGACAAATCGCAAAAAACAGGCTATTTTGAAATTTTTGACTACATTTTTGAAAATTTCAACCCGAAGATGTAATCCGATCAAGCTGGCCAACGAACTTGAACTTTCGTTTTGTGCCCTTAACATTTTAAAATTTGTTTGAAGTTTATAGCACAATTCTACGGACAGTTATCGTCTGGAATGACACATACATACATAGATACATACATACGTAAAAAAATGCGTTAAACTATGATTCAGAATAGCCTGAAACGGATTGCTGCATAAAATTTTTTCAAAAAATCACATTCTACAAATTTTGAGGCGAGAGCAATAGCTTAATTTTCTTCAAAAATTCGCTAATAAAAAAAAAACTGGATGGAACTAGATAATAATCAAAACTTCTGCATATTTCATACTTCCAAATGAGAAAACTCTCACCAAAAATTTGCCGCCTAGGGCACGTACCCATGTTGCCCCTACGGTAGATGAGCACGTTGTATTATTTGACTCAAAATATGTATCCTTAGGCATTCCCCTTAGGCATTCTCCATGCTCGTGATATATTTTTAATCTCTGTATTACATCTTCAGTGGTGCTATTGGTTTTATCATAGCGTAATAAATCAATTGAATACTGTTCTTTAAGAATCCAAGCAATCAGTATATTTTGAAGATATTTTGAAGATCAGAAACTGTTATTTTTTTTTTTAATATTATTTTTGTATCGATAGTATAGAATGCAGTGGCGTAGTTTGAGGAGGGACAGGGTGGGCAGAGCCCCTCCATGAATCGTAGAGGATCCAGAAGTTCTGTGGTTGTAACTATTGATACAATTATTTATATTATTTTACACTTCAAACCAGTACCTATCACCTTCAATTGAAGAATTTAATTCATAAAACACAATATTATTATTATGAGAATCCGTTTGCCTAGAAACATGAGAGGATGGGGGGCAATATGACGACACATAAACTGGTCGACAAACGGGCAAGAAGCCGTGTCGACATCTTTCAACACCAAGGGTTGACCAATGTCGATTTCACAGGCATTGGAAATATGGCGACACAAAAATACAGCGACTAGTCGACAACTTTCAACACCCCTTGTTGAAAAAGGTCGTCCAAGTCAACCATGGGGATACGTCGACATATTTACATCGACATCCTTCGTATACCTGACATGTAGGTTAGAATGAAGTGTATAGTTTGGTGGTCTGGATGCTCGCAAGCTCGCATCTCAAAAATACATAACATCAAGTAGTCAATCCCTTAGTAAAAATGCAGATTAGTTGGATGTGTAGATCAGAATGAAGTGTATAGTTTCGTGGTCTCATAACACGATCACATAACAGTTTAGAAACGTAAATGTGACTTTTCATTTAATCCTCGGATTGAAAGACCCCATGGGACCAAGGCTGAGGACAGGTAGTGGCCAAACAACCCTTTTGTCGTCGTTTAGCAGTCGACCAATTTCAAGAGGGGTGTTTTTAGCTCATGTTCAACTCCTGTTGTTGAAATACAGCGAAAAACGGATCTCAAATTTTTCGACATAAATCCGTCGACCAGTTTCAAAGATGTGCGTTATCGACGTTCTTTAACACCTGGTGTGGAAATATGGCGACAGGAGGTGTCGACCAGTTTATGTTTCGACATATTGCCAAGTTCCCACATGAGACGCTCTTAGAAACAAGGAAATTTTCATACGTTCGTGTTAGGGTAAAAAGTCCAGTCATTCGGCGTGATCCCATGAGCGAATTTTTGAAGAAATCTTCGACATTTCAGTCGCTATTGATCGTGTAGAGAAATTTTAGTTTATGATTTTGATAGACAAACATGGAATCAAATTATTAAAAATAATTAGGAGGTACTCATACTTTATTATTATTAAACTAATCTTGTAGATTTAAAGACAATCTGAATTTGGACAATGTTTCATGCAAATATTACCGATTTTTACAACTAACGAACGGCATTATTTCAATTTTTGACTGATTTTTCAACTTTGAAATTTTTGAAAACTTGATACATATTCTTATAGGAAATTTTACGCTGATTCCGAATATACCACATGTTAGTATGCTGAAAAAATTATTTCGCACAACAAATCGCAAAAAACAGGCTATTTTGACATTTTTGACTACATTTTCGAAAATTTCAACCCGAAGATGTAATCCGATCATGCTGGCCAACGAACTTGAACTTTCGTTTTGTGTCCTTAACATTTTAAAATTTGTTTGAAGTTTCTAGCACAATTCTACGGACAGTTATCGTCTGGAATGACACATATATACATACATACATACATACATACATACATACATTACATACATACATACATACATACATACATACATAAAAAAATGCGTTAAACTTCAGAATATGATTCAGAATAGCCTGAAACGGATTTCTGCATAAAAATTTTTCAAAAATTCACATTCTACAAATTTTGAGGCGAGAGCAATAGCTTAATTTTCTTCAAAAATTCGCTAAAAAGGCATGGTTATCGTACTATGTATAGAGATTTTACTGGCCCTCGGATAGGAATAAAAGCACCTAGTAAACAAAACGGAAATGCGGATACTGTAAAGTGAAAACAAGTCGTTCCCCACTACCTTCTGGGGCTAACCCATATACGATTTTTCCAAAAAGGTATCCAATTCCGTAGCCACCTGTATTCCCCTACAAACTTCAACTACTTTTCACTTCCCACCTAAACATGGTTGGTAGTGCGATCCAACACAGCATAATTCTTTAAATACTGATTGTTTGTACATCGTATATTATACTGTTTATGGATAAAATCTCAATTAAAAAAACGACAAATCTGACTTTATAAGTTCCTACATAAATTTCTGTTCTAGAACCAAAAATTTCAACCACGTATCATGTTTTCTCCTCGATTCCAAGCGGTTGCAATCATGTTCACAATATCAATATTGAGAATGATCACCTGTGTGTAAACAATTATTTATATAACCATGCTCATAACTCAGTTTGTTGGACACGCACTTCGCAGTAGTTAACATAATATTGTTGGATAAATCGAGAGCTTTCGAACGAATGGTCAACGAATTTTGTGGGATGAAAAACGACGAAGTACCATTTCCCTAGCAACGACTCGGTTGTAGGCGGAAATCACTGTAATTTTTTTCGTGCGCGGAAAAAAATTGACTCGCAAAATTTGCTAGGACCCCAGGGCTAAAACATGATACATGTTAATAAAGACGAAATCAACTTAATAGAAGCCCATCGTGGGAATCGAAATAGTTGAATAGAAAATTAAAATAATCGAATGTAGCAATGTTTCTATTGTAACCAATCATGTTGCTAGTTTGCATTTGTTTACATTTTGTTATGTCTCACGTTCTTGTCAATCGTTTCATACCCCATATTCTATTTCGCGTACTTATTATACGTAGGTATAATAAAATTGTGCTATATGGAAGAATTTCTGCCTACAAGAAAAAATATTTTGTGCTCTTGAGTTGAGAATTACGTCCGAAGATATAATATATCAGCAGTAAGCCTAGAATAAAAGTATATAATAATATGCCTTGTGCTTTCTCGTTCATCGGTACCTATTCGTATTCATTGTAGTTTTTTAACATGCAGATTAGTTAATTGTAAAAATATTTTAATAAACTCAATAGCTAGATATGAAAATGTACGAGATTTCAAATTATGGCAAAATCTATTAAATATATTAAGAACGTTTTTGTATAATACACGCTTTATATATACAACTACAAGTACTGAAATTGATGCTAAAACTATAATATAAGATCCTTGACTAAGAAATTCCAAAAAAGTCCAGTCATGCAGCATGACCCTATGGGCGAATTTTTGAAGAAATCTTCGACATTTCAGTCGCTATTGATCGTGTTGAGAAATTTTAGTTTATGATTTTGATGGACAAACATGGAATCAAATTATTAACACATGCACAGAGTAAACTCATCAGTTGTGATTACATTTTTTTTTTTTTTTTTTTTTTTTTTTTTTTTTTTTTTTTTTTTAACAAGCATCTACAACCTACGTTTTAAACAGCATCATTCTAGGATTGGTTATACAGGGATACTTCCATAAGAGTACTTCAATCTGAATTTGGACAATGTTTCATGCAAATATTACCGATTTTTACAACTAGCGAACGGCATTATTTCGATTTTTGAATGATTTTTCAACTTTGAAATTTTTGAAAACTTGATACATATTCTTATAGGAAATTTTACGCTGATTCCGAATATACCACATGTTAGTATGCTGAAAAAATTATTTCGCACAACAAATCGCAAAAAACAGGCTATTTTGAAATTTTTGACTACATTTTTGAAAATTTCAACCCGAAGATGTAATCCGATCATGCTGGCCAACGAACTTGAACTTTCGTTTTGTGTCCTTAACATTTTAAAATTTGTTTGAAGTTTCTAGCACAATTCTACGGACAGTTATCGTCTGGAATGACACATACATACATACATACATATATACATACATACATACATACATATATACATACATAAAAAAATGCGTTAAACTTCAGAATATGATTCAGAATAGCCTGAAACGGACTTCTGCATAAAAAGTTTCAAAAATTCACATTCTACAAATTTTGAGGCGAGAGCAATAGCCTAATTTTCTTCAAAAATTCGCTAATAATTTTCTTCAAAAATTCGCTAAAAGGATTTCCATAAGAAATTACTTAACTACGCCACTGATATGCTATATCTCAATAGTGCATTGTAAAATTTATATTGCTTTAAATTGCAAATAGAGGCTTTAAAAAAATAATGGATTGCATCATGGAAGACTCTCATAATTTTCGACCTCCTTTGAATGAAAGTGTCGAATACCTACTACGGGCTTGGATTCCACTTAAAATTCCCGCCGTTTTCGTCAAATCCCGAATCCAACACTTCAGAAATCACGAAAGCCCGAAGTCATCATTTCATCGGCTGTTAGACTCCGAAATTGCCCCGTCGTTAAGCCAATAAGCCCGGCAATGAGAATCAACAACGATCATTTGAGTCAAGTTTGAGGGGCCGCTCCTCTCGAAGATTCCTTGAAAGAAAGTGTGGTTAAAGTAGTTTTTCATTCCTCCGTACTAAGTGGCCAGTTATACCGGAACTTGAAGAAAAAAAAAACTGAAGTAGTCATCTTCGAAAATATCCTCTGTTTCGGCGGGTGATTTTGGTTTATTTAATTCCTGCCGTAGGCCGGTAATTTGAAAGCGCAGTGGGTCAATCGATCGATTTGGAATTCATAATGGGCAGGTAGGTAGGAACCTCCAGATAATATCAGGATGATTCTTTTATGAACGGTTATTTCCATTGACCTTCATTCAAGGTCGGATCCAAATCGAGAGGTTCGCGTAAAATATTCGTTATGTTTCGTAAAATGGTCGTTATTATGTTTCTTCTTTAATATGATACGTTATACACCGGAACGAATACACTTTTTGTTATTTGGTGATGACCTGAAACTATTCTTGGAAATAACCTCAGTGGATGACTGTATTCACCTCCAGCTAGGCATTGATCGGCTCGTTATTTGGTGTAAATCCAACAATTTATCTCTTAATGTTATCAAATGTGGTATTACTACTTTTTCACGATCTCCTAATACTATTAATTTTGATTACACAATCATGCATAGTAGTCTCTGCCGCAAAATGTCAGTATCTGACTTGGGAGTATTGTGCAATAGTCGTTTATCTTTTAATGAGCATATTGACAATATTTGTAGTCGAGCCATGCGATCATTGGGATGGCTTAAGCGTAATACTCGTGATTTTGATAATATAAAAGCATTAGTTATCCTTTATAATGCTACGGTTCGCCCCCTTCTGGAGTATGGAAGTACGATTTGGTCCCCATACTATCAAGAACATAAAAGGCGTATTGAATCAGTACAACATAAATTTCTCCGCTATATTGCTTTTAAAAAACATATTCGGCAGGATGATGTTGTTTATGATTCACTGATGACCGAGAGTCTTTTATCACTCCAGGATAGACGAGCCGTGGCGATCTTTTATTTTTGTTCAAATTACATAATTGCAAAATTGACAGCCCCCAGATTTTATCTTATTTTGATTTTCGTACGCCGATCCATCCTACAAGAAGTAATGATTTATTTTCCGTCCCTTTTGTCCCGTATAACTATTTGTTCAATAACCCCCTCTATCGCATGGCTAGACATTATAATTTAATAGCAGCTGAAAATAATTGCCTAAATTTATTTTTCAATAATTTTTCTGTTTTTAAGAACCACACAATTTCTTATTTTTCTAAATTTCCGACCTAGTAAAAGGTACCTACTATTATTATTCTTTTGTGCATTGATTTAATTTTTTGTTTCTAACACTTTTTACTCTGTAATATTTACTTTCTCTCGTTGTCTGTATTTTTTTAAATATGTCTGCATTTTATGATGTCAAGATCGACCCACTCTGAGAGACGAATGTCAACGATAATAAGTGGGGTTGGTTGATGGTAGAGAAATTTACAGGCTTCTCTGATAATGTGGTTTAATGCTATGTGCTGAGCGCTTTCGTCAATATATGGCCTCTTGTATCAGTTCAGACAATGTGCATCTCTCCCCATAAAATTTGAATATTTCTCAATTTAAGTACAAAATGGACCCCAGTAACAACAAAACACAAAAAGGTTCAACATTCAGACTATGTGCGTCTTTCCACATAAATATTGCATTGCGCTCGATTTTAGCACAAAACTCTCTAGTAACATTACCAAACATAGCTGGTCATGACTAAGATGTTCAAGGAGGAACCCCAATTTTTACCTAAACATCTCTATCTCTATCTATACTATTAATAAGAATGAAACTCCGTTTGTCTGTTTGTTTGTCGTGTCTATGCACGGCCAAACGGCTGAGTGGGGGGAGTCTACGAGTGGGGGGATCTTCTTGAGATTTTCCAAAAGTGGGAGCGAGCGAATTTAAAATTGTTTAATCCCACCCGAACCATGGGCCGTAGGGCGGGAGGGGGGTCGAAGTAAGAATTAATGTGCGCTTTTTGGACTTCCCCGCTTCCCCTACCCCTCTAAACGGCCGTTGACAATTCCGGAAAAATACGGGTTTCGTAGGTTTTTGAACGAGGAAGACGACGGCGCGATCGGATCGCAAAAAAAGTATCGGGAAATGCGTTAAAAAAAATGCGAGAGTACGGACCCGTTTTCTCGAAAAGTCCGCCGAAAAACTTGGTTTTTTCCGATTAAAATATACCCCGTAAAGGTACGTTTTTCGGAACGGTTTTCGCGGGCGAAATACAGCTTTGGGTCCGCCGAATCTGAATCCGAAATCGGATATCGAAAAAAGTGACGGGCAGTCGGTCAAATTGCGAGCGGAATTGCGAGGGAAGCGTTTAACATCAGAAATTAATTTTGCCGTGTTCGCGAGAAGGCTCTACGAAGTCAGGGGTTCGATGAGGCGGGGCTTGCACCTGACGAAAACGTAACGGGTTGCGAGCAGGTACACGCACTTACGTCTTGAAGGGTATACAGGTATACCTTGCGAGTGAAGCGAGAGCCATGTCAACAGAATAAATTCGGATTTTTTCCTACAAATATACAGCAATACCTTGCGAGCGAAGCGAGCAACATCCCCGAATAAACTTTTTGTGGTTCCACGTAGTTTCATAAGATTTAATTTGTTTGTAAGAATTTCCAACAGAAAAAAACGTCTGAAACGTCTGCCAAGTTGGGTGGGCAGTATAACTTCCTCAAGCGAGCGAAGCGAGCAGCATCCCTTACAGAAGTTAAACCTACCCTTAGGGATCTATCGTTTGCGAGCGAAGCGAGCAACATTCCCTACATGCCACACTTTGCGAGCGAAGCGAGCAATATTCCCTACATGCCACACTTTGCGAGCGAAGCGAGCAATATTCCCTACATGCCACACTTTGCGAGCGAAGCGAGCAATTGAATGGGGGGTCCGGGGGCTTGCCCCCCGGCTGGACGTGGAGGCGAGCGTAGCGAGCCGGAGCGGCTAGTAATATAGATTATCAATCAAATAATAAACTCTGAAGAGGCCATATATTAGCGTAAGGGTCATTCTCATTTCATTTGTCGCTTTCATGTCCCCGACGACGAATTCTCACAATTCTTGACCAACACTAGCGATTTTGGGGGAGAAAAAGGTAGAATAAGTTGGGAGATCAACGAAGAAATAATTTGACTGCCCAAAATCCCCTTTAACCAATACACAGTGTCAACGAAAAACCTTGAAATCCTGGAAACTCATGAGTGTTACCGTCCCCTCCTAAGTAACATGTGAGTAGAAGTTAGGTAGTTAGGAAACAATGACAATCTAGAACTGGCCAGGGTTACTAGCTGCAGTAGGTTGGTTCCCCTTTATTTAGAGTAAGGTTTTACATTTTTCAGATTTTTCCCAACCCGTGAAAAACTAGTTTTTTAGTCAGTCCCCCATATCTCATTTCAATTGGACCTCAGGAGTGTTATCATTTTTGCGATCAAGAAAGCCGATGGAAAATGGCGGGAAACAGTCAGATTTGAAGGTTATATTGTCCAGTTGAAGATGTGAGACTGCAGTGGAGTGCTTGGAGTTGCAGCAGTTTTTACAGCGAACGAAGCCTAAAAACATGGGAGTATTTTTATTTTCAATCATGAGTGTCACACTAATTACGAGTGTTTTTAGTGCTCAAACAAAATAGTCCGATATCAAGAACCATACTGCTTAGTTACAGGTTTCAAATAGTAGCCATCCCCTAGTTTTGCAACTTCATCATCCTGTGTGACGCCATTTTTACTGGAAATTCTCATGAGTGTTACCTCTCAGGAGTGTGACCAAGGATGGGTAAAAAATATATAAAATACAACATCAATGAAAAACTCACTGTTCAGCTATAGAACACAAATCTGCAATGTACAATGAGTAGTATTTGCCGATCTAACCTCATTTTCGAGCACTTTCATATTTCACGTCTTTGAGGTTCTCAAACGATCCAAAGCGGCAAATGATATGAGAATGACCCACAACTATTCTTTATTTGTACAGTACAACTCCCTGGTTAGCTTCTGGTTTGGTTGTGCTAGAAAAACCTCTTTTCGCACAACGGCTCTGCTGAACGAATCAGATGGAAAACTGCGAAAACTTCCTACCAAACTACAGTTGGAGAATTGAATCCTGATTACTCCTGATTCAGCTGTGATGAGGTTAGGTTTAAACTAAATCAACTAAAACAGCTCTCCCCTCCACGTTTCGAGCATCTCTCTCAATTCTCCTCTTCAAACGGAGGTTTTTAACTCTGTGAATTGTAAAAACTCTGAAAACAGTAACCTACGGGGCGTTTATTAACTCGCGCGTTTCACCCCTCTGGTGAGATATATGACGCACCTTCCCGTTTCTTCTGCTGTTTTCCCCGGCCTCACCACCCACAAAAAAAAAACTTTTCTCCGGCAGATGAGATAAATTCTCGGGGAATATTCGGCTTTTGGAGCCTCCACAAAGCCTCTTTTGCCCCCCCAGTTTTTCATACCTTGGGAAATCCTGGTTGAAGGGGAGTTAGCTCGAGATAAATTGCCAAATGTGGTAGTCGGTGCACTCGACTTTTCTACAGTTTGAGTCACCCCGGAGGGTAGTAGAAAAGTTGAGCAATTCACCTGCAAACTTTTCTTTCCTTAGTTATATACATCTAGCGTGTTGGGTAAACACAGCATAAAAATAATGAGTAAATTTCATAATAAAGTGTGTAAGAAAAACTCGGCGCTCCGCGCCTCGCCAGGGGGCAAGCCCCCTGGACCCCCGGTTACCTCTATTTATATACTTCGGACGAAATTATTGAAACACAGAATGTGTTAGCGTTGTCGCGCAACCAAGTGACAACCAAACAAGCGTCATTGTTTACTATTCATTTATAACATCAATTTATATAGTTATAGTATGAAACTACGAAAATTGCGTTGTCGCGCAACCAAGTGACAACCAAACAAGCGTCATTGTTTACTATTCATTTATAACATCAATTTATATAGTTATAGTATGAAACTACGAAAATTGCGTTGTCGCGCAACCAAGTGACAACCAAACAAGCGTCATTGTTTACTATTCATTTATAACATCAATTTATATAGTTATAGTATGAAACTACGAAAATTGCGTTGTCGCGCAACCAAGTGACAACCAAACAAGCGTCATTGTTTACTATTCATTTATAACATCAATTTATATAGTTATAGTATGAAACTACGAAAAAAAAATACGAAATAAATTCGTGATAAATCAAGAGCTTTCCAACGAATGGTGAACGATTTCTGTGCGATTAAAATGGCGGAAATTCCATTTCCCTACCAACGGCTCGGTTGTACGTGAAAATCATCCGTCACACATTTAGTTCCCATCCCGCGTTCCATTTTCGGCTAGTTAGTCCATGGCTAAAACACATTCTGTGTTAAAACGTTGGGTAATCATAAATAATCATTCATTTGCCAAAGCACATGATTGTGCAGAACAATTTTCAAACCAATTTACATTCTAGAGTAACTAACGATTCGATCCCAAAACTCAGAATTATCTTTCTAAATAAGCGAATTACGAACAATTTTAACAACGCTGCAAATTATTACACAAAGGTTTATTATTTATGTATTAGACAGCCCTTCTACGTACATCTCTGGTCCATAACTATTAAACGCCGCTTATAGTATATTTATTATCGGAACTCGGAGCTGCGGACCTCACAAATGGGTTCAATCCATTACAGCAGCGGAATCTCACAATTTTACGCTTTTGGTTTATTATTTCCAATAATAAGCCTATGTGAAAAAATTTTTATACACCCCCCCCCCCCCCCCCCAAATTTGAAATGTCTAATGATGTGAAATTTACTTAAAAAACCCGTTCTTTCGCACATAGACTCCATTTGGGGTCTAGTTGGTCCTAACGTTTAACCATCCCGATCGCTTTACTCGCATAGATGCTATGGGCCGAAAACGGGCGAAAAAGTGTCTTTGAGTGCTAGACTTGTTAGACGCAAGTCTGGCACGCTTGGCAGGGGGTCACGGTGGGTGGTGAGGGGATGGAGCGGGGGGTGGAGTGAGAGGAGGCGCCGGCGCCGCGGCACCTTGTGGTGGGTACGGCGCCGGCGTTCCTTCGAGGCATGAATATGTTTTTTTCAAGGTCATATTTGTGTGTAGCCAAAGCTTTTCCTACGCATATGTAATAACATATCCTCTCGACTTTTCGTACGTGGTTAGATAATGATATTATTAAGGCAATAACTATTTGAATAGATAGGAGCTCAAATCGAGAAATATAAACATGCGTATATAATTATAGAAGTATAGGTTGTGGCAACTCGAAATGGGACACGCCGAGGAGTCTGGACGGGCCTTATGACGTACGCAAGCCAACTAAAACAACGATCATACTCAATTGAAAAAATAATAAACCTTTGTGAAATAATTTGCAGCGTTTTTCAGTACTATGTTGTGCTTAAATTTTTAAATGTCCTAGTTCATGTTCGATTAATTTTTTTCGAGTAGCATTCTGCTAAAAAAATAGAATTTTGTTAATTTTTAGCGGTTTTTTTGCCTTTTTTAGTGATTTTTTAAGTACGTTTTTTGAAATTTGACCAATTTAATGTGCGCAAAAAGTGTTGTCCAACGAACTCATCCTTTCTTTTGAAATACTTGATTTTTTGGCGAAAAAACGAAGTTTTTTATCTCAATTCTATCGAGAGTTATCGTCTGGAATGACACACACACACACACACACACATATATATATATATATATATATATATATATATATATATATATATATATATATATATATATAGGTATATATATATATATCGTTAAAATCTAGGAATCGTCTCTGAATGTCACAAAACGGATTTCAATGAAGACAATTTTTGAAAATTTGTATTTTAATTTTTTTAGAGCCATTGCAATAGCTTCATTTTCTAAGAAAATTCGCTAAAATCTAAAATCTTTTTTAATCACCAAACTTTATTTAGTACGAGTTTTTTTAACCGTAAAATTGGTTGTTAACAATTTCCTTCAACTAAAATTGCTCCAATTGCAATACAATTTAGCATAATATAATACAATAGATAATTTTTACTGTGATATCTGATCTGTGATATATTTATGTACATCTAGTCGTAGTTTTTTATTTCACTTTGCTGATTGCATATAATAGCATGTATATACCTAGTTATCAGCCTATCTTACATGTAGTGTTTGTTGAATTATTTTATTTTTGGGTTTTTTTAATCCACTATGGAAGCTAAACGGTGGTCATCACTGTACCCCTCATTTTTCCCCCTCCGAGTTGCCAGTGGAGTCCATGATGACGCTCCTTGTTTGTCAAGGATGGCAACATGGCTCCCATTAGAATCGAGCCACTTCCAGTGTCCCTGAGGACACCTTGTTCAATGCCGCTAATGATGACCCTTCGGGTTGAAATGTGGCTTAAACCTTAATTTAAAAAAATAAAAATAGATAATTTAAGATAATTCACTCTTTCGATCGTACTCCTTGTCTGGAACTTTTTTAAAATGAGAATTCTCATAAATTGCGACAGGTGCCGAAACTAGATGGTGATGATTCAAGGATGTTCGCTAGGCTTGGCTTCACCAAACTAACCGAAACGTCAAACACTATCGCTCGATTAAAGAACAATCAGCGAAAATACAAGTCGTTTAGTCGTCAGATAGCGTCTCCGCCGTCAGAAGGTCGACAGCCGCTTATCAGCGCTCGCCGGTCGCCCGTTATAACTCGCCCTCTTCCTCTTCAGATCATCCTAAATCTACTTAGTTCCTAAGGTCAAGCTTTAAAAGGTAAAGGGCGGATGAATTCGGTTACGGAGGATGGCGAAGATGGGTGGGTTTGCAGGGGAGGGGTCTTTTGATTCTCGCAAAAGGCCAGTTTCCGAGTCTGAATAGTCGGTCGCAGCTCTTGGTGAGGGGAGGGTGGCAGAAGACAAAAGACTACCCCCCCCCCCCCCCTTCATAGCAACGCCATTCAAAACCTTCAAAGGTCAAAAGTCAAAATTATTGAGAGAGCGCCCTGCAAAGCGGGAAATGGTTTTCTCCGACGTTTTCCGGGATTTGAATCTTCCATCTCCCTCGGGGGCTATTCATTATCAACCTCATCTACGGAATTTTCAAACAGAATGAAGCCTTTGACGGTGGTCATAAAATTTTAGTACCTACTTACGTAACTAGCTATTTAAAAAAAGTCTACGAACTATATCACGCACAAAGAAGTTGTGGAAACCTGTTTCATAAAAAACGGAAGTTAAAGAAGAATGTTGTCTGAAGTTGGGTCTCCACTTTCCACTTTTTGCAAGCTGCGAGGATGGCATAATATGCTTCTTTTTCCATTTGACCGTAATTTCTTTCTGTTTTTGTAAGTGATTTTGAGGTTGTCCTTTTTGTAGGTTGTCCTATTTTTATGTTCATGATAGCCTGATTTTTCATTAATAAATGAAAATATATCATTCATTGTTTATTTGATAACGTTTCGTCCTCTTACTGAGGACATCTTCAGATCTTGCTTTCTTGACATCGAGTTGACTTGGTGAGCCACAGTTTTATTAGATAAATCCGTTATATTCGGATGTGTACACATTTTTTCCTGGACACACCATGATCTGAAGATGTCCTCAGTAAGAGGACGAAATGTTATCAAATAAAACGATAAATTAAATAATTTCACTTATTTTCCCTGGGCCGCATCCCGACTAATTCCAACAAAACAACGGTTTAGTTATAGAAATGTTGAAAATAACTGTGGAGAGAAGCCACTACAATGAGTTGTTGTTAACAGTCGACTGTTGTCAAGAGGATGATAATGTTTCCTATGGAGTGGAGTGAGCAATGATGCTATTGCTTTACGATAAGAATATTGTAACCGGCTTATTAAAATTGTTTATAGTCCAATCAACTTAGTTTAGGAATGTAGCCAGGTACGTAAGGAGGGGGAAATTGGTAGCTTGAGATGTGAACATTTATTACATAAATCAAGCGCTTTCCAACGAGTGGCGAACGATTTCTGTGCAATGAAAACTGCGGAAGTTCCATTCCCCTAGCAACGGATGGGTTGTACGTGAACATCATTAGAAATTGTGACATAAAATTTGCGTGACGAAAATTTTTGGTTGACTCCCCAGAGCAAAGACATGTCAAAAAAACATGTGGGGAAATTGTAACTGGTAAAGCGCAGTAAAAGTCGCCTTGAAAAATACTATGATTGTGTAAGATGATACAATTCCAATGGGATTCTCTCCAGTTTAGTATAACTTTTATCACCCATAAATGGGCTTAGTCATCTCATTCATTTTCAGTGGGTGAGCATCTATGTCATTGTCGAAATCGGTAGGGACTTCGATCTTCTGGAATTGTGAAGTGGAGATGTTTTATTTGATAGCATTAATTTTCTCTCAGTAAGTCAAAACATCTGTGTAGGAATATCGGTGACAAAGTCATCGTTTCGACCGTCCAACACGGAATCGCTTTACGCAAATCGTTTACGAAGGTGGGACACGTTGATTTCTTTCTTAATCAACCCACGGTGTTGAAATTTGAAATGAAGCTACTTTTGTTTTGGATATTAAGAATACCAGAATAGAATTTATGGATGGGTGCTGATCAGCTGAGGGACCTCTTAGGCTAAATTTTTCCTAATCGAGCTCAACTTTAAGATGGAGCTCCTTTGAGAGACCCAAAAAAACAGTTTCGAGATACGTAGGCGAAATGATCAGCCTGGGGGGGGCAATAATAAGGTTGATTTCTTTCTCAATCGATCTAAGGTGATGAAATTTGTAGTGGAGTGCTTCTGGAACACGTACATACAATTATTAAAAGGTACCTATGGAAGCGAACTGAACTAATCAATTGAGGACTAATTTCTGTACTTATCGACCTACAGTGCTGAAATTTGAAATAGAGCGCCTTTGGAATACCTTGAAAGCAATTTTGCGCGGTATGGAGGACCACTAATCAGCAGAGTTAGGCTGAGTGGAAAGGGTTTGGGCTTTCTCCTCCATTCATATAAACCTTCTCGCCAACCTATGGTCGCTCAAGTACCATAAGTTGAATGAAAAATTGTATACATACAATATATTATGTAGTGCTACACTAATAACTGCTATATTGTAATGTGTAGTACTATTAATAGTACTACATTCTATACCGAATACATACAATTTTTCAATCAACTCATGGTAATCAATTTATTGAAACGATTCAAAACCATTTTTTGCACATTGTATCAGCAAGGAACGTTTCGTGCAAGTTACTAATAACTCGTTTCTAAGAGTTTTCAGGGGAAAAGTTGAAGAAATGTTGTTGAGAAGCATTCCAGTTATGTTTTTGAGGCCTTATGGGAATATTCCTGAAACGTTACAGAATGGTTTCGACTACGTTACTAAACGTGTCTGAAACGTAATTTTGTCAACCTATCAGAAACGTTAACACGAAATATTTCACACACGTTACAAAAGAAAGGTTTCTGATATGTTGCATTGGAAACGTTTTTGATCTGTAGTGGAAATGTCAGTGAATCCAAACTTGCACGTTACTGAAACGTTTCAAAAAGGTTTCATTCGAAACGTTGCAGTGAAACCTCACCTCGCAGAAACGTGTCAAGGGCGGACATTTGCATGTTACTGAAACTTTACACAAAACGGTTCACTCACCTGAATGAATCCTTCATGAAATTTTAATGAAATATTTCGTAAGTTTCATAGAAAAGTTTCTGAGACGTTTCAAAAACGTAATGGTATATACCGGTATTTATACCGGCTAGCGGTATATACCGCTTTTAGTATTTCAAATACATTTCTGAAAAAATGACTGTTTTTGCCGTTTTTTGTTATTTTGCACGACATACGAGTATATTATATACTAATGGCAGGGTGTCTACAGGTCACGGATTCCCGGAAAGTTCCGGAAAAGTCAAGGATTTAATAGTAGGGCACGGATATTTCCAAAAGTCACGGATTTTAAAATAGAAGTCACCGATTTTTATGGCGCCGGTAAACAAATAATCATAATATAATACCAGTACCGGGATTCACAAAAAATACGAAAGAATCAATTGAGATTTTTGAATCTATATTGTGCTCACAGATTCAAGCGTCGGCAAAGTCTATAATATTAATATTAAATATTTTGAAAATTGTATTTTACTAACATTCTGTAAGTAGTCTAGAATAGAAGGCTAGAATCAATAAAAAAGTTATGAAGATCTAATTTTATATAGGCTACTCATGATTACAGTAGGTCTACTGGTAAGTATTTAGTTACGCTATTCCTAAAAAAATTAAAGCCTGTAAAAGGTCACCGATTTTTAAAATTTTGAACCCAAAAAGTCCCCAAAAGGTCCCCGATTTTTATTTTACAGATCGAGAAGACACCCTGTTAATGAATACAAACGAAAAAGCTCCAGGAATTGTTTCAGAATGCTTCAAAACGGATTTCCACGAAGAAAAATTTGGAATGCCCAACGTATACCTAATCCATTAGCTTCATTTTCTATGAAAATTCGCTAAATTGGAGAGAGGAGAGTAAACAAAACCCTAAGGATGATAGGGCTTTAAATTCAATGTAAACACTTGAGTTTATACTTGACGGGATTATTTCTCATGCTGCCTTGCAACATCGACTAAGAGAAAGTAAAATCTGAAACGCAAAACCATTCACGGATCATTAACCACTAGTCTAGGTCGATGGTGGCTCGAGGAGGTTGACCTTGGTCGGTTACATTTTCGCTTCGCTCCACATCTTGATTATGAGGGTGGCGACTGAATAACCGATTTATTGTTGGTTTATTAGAGAGCTCCTAGGGATCCGCCAGTCTCAATACGGCGTGCGGTAACGAGAAACTTGACCGCACCTTAAAGTCACGTCAAGTCCTTAACGGATCTAGTTGTAACGCTAAATCCGTGGAAGGAGGAAATTATACCTAGGAGGTTATTTGAGTCCATGGAAGGCGGTTATTTTAGACGATTACTTTTTTTCCTGATCGCGATTCGTTAACGTATCTGTACGGAATGCGTCACCGTAACTCATTGCGTCAGAGTTACGGCGACGGATTGTCAATACCGCACGACGTATTGTATTTTACGGATCTACTATGAACTCTCTAATATCTCAATACAAATCTGTTACGGATCTCACAACTTTGCTCACTCTTGATATCTTACGCTTGGGTCATTCCATTATTATTGTTTGACCATTTGCAGTCTCCAAGGTTGTCAAATATCGAAAAGAAGTTGAATGGGCAATATAGCTTCCTCACATATTGTAACATGGGCGTATATAATTAGTTGAACAACAAAGTACGAGCAGAAATGACTGATAATTCGACCTTATAAGAAATTAACGTTTGCGCATGCGCACAGACTACTATTAATCCAAAGGAAATGAAATGTATAGGGGAACGTCCAGGAGCTAAACCGCACAATCTTTGGAAATTTCATAAAATTCGGTCTATTCAATTCGATTCTGATTCCCAATATACTCCCATGTTCCTTCATCTAGAATAGCTTCGACCCAAGAAACAGATTTTTTACATTTTTTCTGACCTTTGAAATTGACATAGATTTGTTTAGTACTAAAGTTGAAGAGGAATAATTTTTGCATCGAATGAGACCCCTGTCAGCTCTCTAATTTTTGGCGATTTTTCAAAAATTTCGTGATCTACCACTCACTTATTGAGAACTTCCGTGGAAGTGGATAGTAAGAGTGGAAGGTGACCAAAACTAAAAAGTCCAGTCATGCAGCATGACCCCATGAGCGAATTTTTGAAGAAATCTTCGACATTTCAGTCGCTATTGATCGTGTAGAGAAATTTTAGTTTATGATTTTGGGTCTGCGTGCTAGTACGTACATAAATAGAACTTCTTCATAATTTCATGGCTGATATTTTCTAAGCCACAGTCAGTATTAAAGCTACATCAAGTCCTAAAACAGTTGAGCGTAAAACATTAAAGGGAGCGACCGAGAGAATCGGAAGACGGAATATTTCATCAGTTGTGATTACATTTTATTTTTATTTTTTTGTTTTAACAAGCACCTACTACCTACGTTTTAAACAGCATGGTTATAGGATAGGTTATACAGGGATACTTCCATAAGAGTAGTTCAATCTGAATTTGGACAATGTTCCTTGCAAATATAACCGATTTTTACAACTAGCGAACGGCATTATTTCGATTTTTTACTAATTTTTCAAGTTTGAAATTTTTGAAAGCTTGATACATATTCTTATAAGAACTTTTACGCTGATTCCGAATATACCACATGTTAGTATGCTGAAAAAATTATTTCGCACAACAAATCGCAAAAACCAGGCTATTTTGAAATTTTTACTACATTTTTGAAAATTTCAACCCGAAGATGTAATCCGATCATGCTGGCCAACGAACTTGAACTTCCGTTTTGTGTCCTTAACATTTTAAAATTTGTTTGAAATTTCTAGCACAATTCTACGGACAGTTATCGTCTGGAATGACACATACATACATATATACATATATACATATGTATATATGTATATATACATACATACATACACACATACATTAAAAAATGCGTTAAACTTTAGAATATGATTCAGAATAGCCTGAAACGGATTTCAGCATAAAATGTTTTCAAAAATTCACATTCTACAAATTTTGAGGCGAGATAGCAATAGCTTAATTTTCTTCAAAAATTCGCTAAAATGAGAGTGGAAATTTTGATTTTGGAGATCAAAAATGTTTTCTCACCTGAAAGTGAAAACAATGCTTCCGCTACCTTTGGTTAGACTCGAAAACAATAAATGATGTTTCCAGGAGGACGGAACAAAAGGTTTCTGGCATTCCTTCCTGGAAGAGAGTTCGTTCCCCAGGTGGAAACGAAACAAGTTCGAGAACAAATTCTCTGAATTCTATCCCCCTCTTCGTTTTTCAGAAATTGAAACTGTGGTTCCTACCTACCGCTGGTGAAGGATGAAACTCAATCCCTCAGTCCCAGTCTCAGTTGAATTATATGCGTGATTGAGTAGAAACTTGAAAAACTTTTCTTATGCATTCCTTTGATCTGTTTGAATTCAGTATTTCAGTCGTCATTTAAAAGAATCGTGTGCGATTCCATGGGAAGTATTTAAATAAGTAGGTGTAGACAACAGTAAACAAAATTTTTTTTTCTTGTTAACTTTTAAAAAAAATATATACAGGGTGGTCCGTAATAAACGGACATAGTTTAAAATCCTGTAACATTCACAAATTCGATTGTAGGGATTAAAAAATAAGCTGAACGTGTAGAGAAAATCAGTAAGTTTTATTCACAATCGAAAAATCGGAAAAAAATTATCAAGTTTTAAAAATTATGTCATTTAAATGACGACCCTATTTGGTAACGCACAGTTCAAGACGGTCCTTGACGTTCTGCATCACTCTTTGCATCATATCTCCCGGTATTTCCGCGATTTCTCGTCTTATTGGCTGCTTCAATGCTTGAATGGTTAGTGGTTTGTCCACGTACACTTTAGATTTCAGGTGGCCCCATAGAAAAAAGTCACAGGGGGTGAGGTCTGGGGAACGCGGAGGCCAGGGAACATCCCCATGCCGGGAGATCACGCGTCCGGGAAAAATCGTTCGCAAAAAGCCACCTGAAATCTAAAGTGTACGTGGACGAACCACGAACCATTCAAGCAGTCAATAAGACGATAAATCGCGGAAATACCGGAAGATATGGTACAAAGAGTGATGCAGAACTTCAAGGACCGTCTTGAACTGTGCGTTACCAAACAGGGTCGTCATTTAAATGACATAATTTTTAAAACTTGATAATTTTTTTCCGATTTTTCGATTGTGAGAAAACTGATTTTCTCTACACGTTCTGCTTATTTTTTAATCCCTACGATCGAATTGTGAATGTTACAGGATTTTAAAATGTGTCCGTTTATTACGGACCACCCTGTATATTTGATCACTTGGATACTAAAAGTAAATATTTTTAATTCTTTGATTCACTACCTACCATAAACTTGACTGACGATATTAATTATTCATTCGGAAGATTATAAGTACCTGCAGCAATGGTTTACATCGTCAAGAATTGGCTTTCAATAAAATAGAACGTACTAACTCAAAATAGTACTTCGATTATTAGAATTTTAATCGATTGTTGTACGCCGATAATATCGAAACAATCGATTGCAACCCACTATAATTAACAATTGCTCATCCTTACTTTATTCATACCTATTTGTTTTTCATTCAATGTATTATATTTAAACACATTTTATTAAACATTGAACGCATTTTATTTCCAGTTTGGGATTCGAAATATTCGTACGATCTAATTGTAAAATTTTAGTCGGCTCTAGAAGTTTTCGTCGTGCAACCACTATCACCGTTAGCTAATTGCCTGAACGACCCCCCAGATAGAGCCTCAGTTTTGCCAGAGTCGAGCGAATGCTCTCGGAAGTGCGTTTCCTCTGAAATAGACGGAAACAGGATCCAACCTGCCACAAAAATATTGTTCAGCTTTTACAAAGTCCATTGGATTCGTAGGAAATCACCGGTTTCCGCACGTAAATAGCTGGAGGATCTCAATATACCAGCTGTGTAATTACGGTAGGAAGTACTAACAACTGTGTTCTCTGTTAGCATTCGCGGGAAAGTCACCAAACGAGAATTTCTCTCTCTTTCCATTTCGCAGTATCTACCTGCACACAGTGGGCCAGAAACCGATTCTACGTGGACAAAATTATTTTATGAGCTATTCTCATAGGAAATTCTACGCTGGTTCAGAATATACCCCATGTCCCTATACCTAAAATAGCTTCAACTTTGACCCAAAAAATCGATTTTTGACAATTCTCACTTTTTTGACTTTGGAATTGACCCCCACAGTTTTAATCCGATTTGGATGAAATTATCAGGAGATGTGCGGGCTAGGGGTTGTACGGTTCCCTATCAGTTTCATTGTTCTTGACTCAATACCTCACTCTGCGCATGCGCAAACGTAAATTCTACCAAGTATAATTGACATGGATATGTCTTTGCTCTGGGGGGTCAACCAAAAATTTCCGTGATGCAAAATGTGTGTCTCAATTTCAGTGTTTTTCACGTACAACCCAGCCGTTGCTAGGGGAATGGAGCTTCCGCAGTTTTCATCGCACATAGTAAATCGTTCACCACTCGTTGGAAAGCGCTTGATTTATGTGATAAATGTTCACATCTCAAGCTACCAATTTCCCCCTCCTTACGTACCTGGCTACATTCCTATACTAAGTTGATTGGACTATAAACAATTTTAATAAGCCGGTTACAATATTGTTAACGTGAAGCAATAGCATCATTCCACTCCATAGGAAACATTTTCATCCTCTTGACAACAGTCGACTGTTAACAACAACTCATTGTAGTGGCTTCTCTCCACAGTTATTTTCAACATTTCTATAAGTAAAACGTTGTTTTGTTGGAATAATTCGGGATGCGGCCCAGGGATTTGTTTAAAGTTAAAGGATTTGTTTACAACTCTCGAGGACAACCGTTATGAAATCCCAAATCAAAGACATATCCATGTAACATGGTATCTGCATGTAGAGCAGATAGTGGAACGCGTTTTTGTTTTTACGCAATACCTAGTCGTCCGATCTCGCTCAAATTTGGATGATAGTTGGGGAATGACGATTTTATCATCCCATATCAATTTCAACATGATTGGATCATTAATAGCTACTGCGCATGCGCCTATGTGAAATCCTTGAAACGACCTTAATTTCCACTGTTTTCGTCCGATTTCGATGAAATTGTCAGAGAATGCGCGGGTTAGGTTGTAGATGGTCCCCTATCAGTTTCATTGTTGCCAAATCAATACTTCATTCTGCGCATGCGTAAACGTAAATTCCATTATGCTCCATTTTTTCACAATCTAGTAGTTCGAATTCGCTTAAATTTGGCTGATAGTTGGAAGAGGATGACTTGATTACCTCATATCAATTTCAAAGTGATTGTATCATTAATAGCTACCCATGATTGTATCTTAATATTCTGCCCATAACACTTTCTGTTGATAGCAGTTGTCACTCGATCGGAGCTTTAGGTACCTCTACAAAAAGGACAACCTCGAAATCACTTACAAAAACAGAAAGAAATTACGGTCAAATGGAAAAAGAAGCATATTATGCCATCCTCGCAGCTTGCAAAAAGTGGAAAGTGGAGACCCAACTTCAGACAACATTTTTCTTTAACTTCCGTTTTTTATGAAACAGGTTTCCACAACTTCTTTGTGCGTGATATATACAATATATTTAGTTCGTAGACTTTTTTTAAATAGCTAGTTACGTAAGTACTAAAATTTTATGACCACTGTCAAAGGCTTCATTCTGTTTGTAAATTCCGTAGATGAGGTTGATAATGAATAGCCCCCGAGGGAGATGGAAGATTCAAATCCCGGAAAACGTAGGAGAAAACCATTTCCCGCTTTGCAGGGCGCTCTCTCAATAATTTTGACTTTTGACCTTTGAAGGTTTTGAATGGCGGTGCTATGAAGGAGGGGTGGAGGGTAGTCTTTTGTCTTCTGCCACCCTCCCCTCACCAAGGCCTGCGACCGACTATTCAGACTCGGAAACTGGCCTTTTGCGAGAATCAAAAGACCCCTCCCCTGCAAACCCACCCATCTTCGCCATCCTCCGTAACCGAATTCATCCGCCCTTTACCTTTTAAAGCTTGACCTTAGGAGCTAAGTAGATTTAGGATGATCTAAAGAGGAAGAGGGCGAGTTATAACGGGCGACCGGCGAGCGCCGATAAGCGGCTGTCGACCTTCTGACGGCGGAGACGCTATCTGCCGACTAAACGACTTGTATTTTCGCTGATTGTTCTTTAATCGAGCGATAGTGTTTGACGTTTCGGTTAGTTTGGTGAAGCCAAGCCTAGCGAACATCCTTGAATCATCACCACCTAGTTTCGGCCCCAGTCGCAATTTATGAGAATTCTCATTTTAAAAAAGTTCCAGACAAGGAGTACGATCGAATGAGTGAATTATCTTAAATTATCTATTTTTATTTTTTTTAATTAAGGTTTAAGCCACATTTCAACCCGAAGGGTCATCATTAGCGGCATTGAACAAGGTGTCTTCAGGGACACTGGAAGTGGCTCGACTCTAATGGGAGCTATGTTGCCATCCTTGACAAACAAGGAGCGTCATCATGGACTCCACTGGCAACTCGGAGGGGGAAAAATGAGGGGTACAGTGATGACCACCGTTTAGCTTCCATAGTGGATTAAAAAAACCCAAAAATAAAATAATACAACTAAGACTAGATGTAAAATAGGCTAACAACTATATACATTCTATTATACACAATCAGCTAAGTGAAATAAAACTACGACTAGATGTATATAAATATATCACAGATCAGATATCACAGTAAAAATTATCTATTGTATTAATATTATGTTAAATTGTATTGCAATTTGAGCAATTTTAGTTGAAGGAAATTGTTAACAACCAATTTTATGGTTTAAAAAACTCGTACTAAATAAAGTTTGGTGATTAAAAATGATTTTAGATTTTAGCGAATTTTCTTAGAAAATAAAGCTATGGCAATGGCTCCAAAAATTTTAAAATAAAAATTTTCAAAAATTGTCTTCATCGAAATCTGTTTTGAGGCATTCTGAAATGATTCCTGGATTTTAACGCTTTATATATTATATATATATATATATATATATATATATATGTCATTCCAGACGATAACTCTCGATAGAATTGGGATAAAAACTTCGTTCTTTCGCCAAAAAATCAAGCATTTCAAAAGAAAGGATGAGTTTGTTGGACAACACTTTTTGAGCACATTAAATTGGTCAAATTTCAAAAAACGTACTTAAAAAATCACTAAAAAAAGCAAAAAACCGCTAAAAATTAACAAATTTCTATTTTTTAGCGGAATGCTACTCGAAAAAAATTAATCGAACATGAACTAGGACATTTAAAAATTTAAGCACAAAATAGAACTGAAAAATGTACTTAAATTTCATTAAAATAAGCTAAAAATCGATAGGAACTCTTGAAAAATTGTACAAATCCACAAAATCGTTTGTTCATTGGAATATTACTGAAAAAAAGTTAGTTTGCTATAAAATGTATAATAAAATTTTTATTTGTCCCCAAAGTTATCAAATTTCAACAGAATTTAACAAAAATGTAATACGACCATTTATGAAAATTCGCTCATACGATCATGCTGCATGACTGGAACTTTTTAAGGTATTTTTGTGCAGTTTCAATACATTTTTCAGCAAATATTAATGAAATTTAATTACGTTTTTCAGCATAATTTCCTGCAAAAATTGTTTAATGTCCCTACCCATCTTCGCCTTCCTCGTAACCGAATTCATCCGCCCTTTACCTTTTAAAGCTTGAACTTAGGAACTAAGTAGATTTAGGATGATCTGAAGAGGAAGAGGGCGAATTATAACGAGCGACCGGCGAAGCCGATAAGCGGCTGTCGACCTTCTGACGGCGGAGACGCTATCTGCCGACTAAACGACTTGTATTTTCGCTGATTTTTCTTTAATCGAGCCATAGTGTTTGACGTTTCGGTTAGTTTGGTGAAGCCAAGCCTGGCGAACATCCTTGAATCATCACGTAGTTTCGGCCCCCGTCGCAATTTATGAGACTTCTCGTCAAAAAGCCCTGTCTGAACTTCATTCATTCATTAAATTCAATCATATATATATATATATATATATATATATATATATATATATATATATATATATATATATATATATATACATATAATAATTATTTATTTATTTATTTTTTTTCATGGATGAATTTAAGTGTCAACAACCAAAGGCAAATTCTGACACTACCCACGTAAATCTACGATTGATACCCCGTGGCACAGTTTGTGGGTCTACTAAAATTCAAACGAACAAATTAGTAAATTAGCAGTGACAGATTAGTAAAACCGGTACCTATCATACCAGTTCCCCACAGTATAAAGTTCCTTCATCTATATATATATATATATATAATAAACTTAATTTGATATGAATTTCACAGATAAAAAGAAAAAAGAATGATTTGATATTTCGAAAATAATCTTTGTCAAAAATAGAAGAGTGATTAGTTTTTCTGAATAACTGGACGACTAGTGTCTTGGAAGCCTGCAACCATGTAACTATCCATATATTATGGCTTCGCAACTTCTAATGTAGACTCAATCGTTGAGGTTGAGGCCGGGAGGTCGCATTGATCCCAAAATACTCCCCAGCGTGATGGAGCGCGTTCGGACTGCTGCAACAATCTATCATTTGTTGGTGGTGGCATCTTCTTCAAAACCTTCACTCCGAAGCATTCATTGAACGTGACTGTGGTCTTCTTGAGATGCGAGCTTGCGAGCATCCAGACCACCAAACAATACACATCATTCTGATCTACATGCCCAACTTTTATTTTCTAAAAATGTTAGCAGAGTTTTAGTCAAAACGAAATTGCCAACGATCATCTAGGACATAAGAAAATGGTTGCACAAAATTATGCTGAAAACGTACTTAAATTTAATTAATATTTGGAAAAATCTATAGAAACTGCAAAAAATATTTTTTGAATCGCCGAATTTTATTCAGTTTGTTGCTGGTTTTAACAATCTCTTTGTACTCAAATTCCGATACAATTTAACATATCACAATACAATAGGTAATTTGAGAAAATTCGTTCATACAATCATGCTGCCTGACTGGAACTTTTTCAATTTTGGCTGGATTGATAGTTTCGAGAGTATTCGATGGCAGAAAAAAGGAGTGGGGGATCCCTCGATTCTGACTGCATCGATGTGTTGGGAGGCTGGATCGATAGTATCGAGAGTATTCGATGTCAGAAAAAAGGAGTGGGGGATCCCTCGATGTGTGCTGCACGGAGAAGCAAGTTGACTGTGGCGTCGTGGGACCTCGCATGCAGTAGACGGGTCAGCTGTTCGGTTGTTACCCAGCGGGGAACAAACGGAGGGGAAAAGGCAGTAGGGTGGGAGGTGCTCGCGTCGGGTTTGGAACGTCTCGTACAGTTGCGTCCCTTGAAGAGGGAAGGGGTAGAACAGTTTAGCCAACCCTGTGATATCTAAAGGTAATGTAGGCGGCACTGGTTATCAAGAAGGCTAGGATTGGAGGAAGTGCATGGAACCTGGGACAGGTGATCCATGACAATTCTTAATATCCAAAACAAAAGTAGCTTCATTTCAAATTTCAACACCGTAGGTTGATTAAGAAAGAAATCAACGTGTCCCACCTTCGTAAACGATTTGCGTAAAGCGATTCCGTGTTGGACGGTCGAAACGATGACTTGATCTCATTCCTACACAGATGTTCTGACTTACTGAGAGAAAATTAATGCTATCAAATAAAACATCTCCACTTCACAATTCCAGAAGATCGAAGTCCCTACCGATTTCGACAATGACATAGATGCTCACCCACTGAAAATGAATGAGATGACTAAGCCCATTTATGGGTGATAAAAGTTATACTAAACTGGAGAGAATCCCATTGGAATTGTATCATCTTACACGATCATAGTATTTTTCAAGGCGACTTTTACTGCGCTTTACCAGTTACAATTTCCCCTCATGTTTTAGCGAATTTTTTGAAGAAAATTAAGCTATTGCTCTGGCCTCAAAATTTGTAGAATGTGAATTTTTGAAAACATTTTATGCAGAAATCCGTTTCAGGCTATTCTGAATGATATTCTGAAGTTTAACGCATTTTTTTATGTATGTATGTATGTATGTATGTATGTATGTATGTTGGGTTGCTGGGGTAGGGTAACTGTTGGTGTTTTTATCTCTTCGGAGCTCCTTCATATCCCTACCCAAGTCATGGTCATACGTCCCCGTCGTGCAACCCGGGCACCCTCTGGTTTACCAGAGGGTGGCAGAATGACCCACTGGCGCTTAGGGGGGAGGCTCATGTCAATGGGTCTCCCGACCCTTCTTCTACCGTCTCCCCAGTTATGGAATCGAAAAATAGAGAGCCTCATAACCCCGCCCGCCCATTGGCCAGCGGGGTTCTAGGGGAGGCGCTCGGGGGCGCCCCAGGCAGGGGCGTCGGTCTTCCTCTCCCTCTTCTTCCTCCTCTTCTTCCTATCCTTCTTCCTCTTCCAATGCCCCTGGAGATGTCCATCAGTGTGCCCACTGTGAGAGAGCCTTCAGTTCCAAGCGTGGCCTCAGTGCCCACGTCTGGCAGAAGCATCCTGTACAGGCCAACGCTGCAATTGATATAGAGCGAGAGCGGCCCAGGTATGCTTCTGAGGATTTGCGGCGAATGGCAGCAGAGGAGGCAGAGGCTGTGCGTAATGGGGTACGAAATATTAATGTATTCCTTCAAGCACGTTTTCCCATGCGCACGCTTTCTGCCATCCAATCTCTTCGCCTGAGGCCCCACTATAAGCAGCTTGTCCAGGATGCAATCCTGGCAAATAGCAGTGGGGCCTCCCCCGCATCTCCGACAGGCGTGGGACAACAGCCCGCCGTTCAGCAATCCTCCCCCGGGACCTCCGGTCTTCTTGAGGATTTGAAGACTGAAGTGTTGAGGCTCGGGGAGCAGGTAGGCCGTATTGATGGTTACGAGAGTGCCTACCTGCAGGAACTGGCGAGGCGGGCTGTTGAGAGGCCTGTTGGCTTGGAAGATGAGGTCGCGGCCTATGTACAGAGGATCTTCCCACAGGTTGGGGATGCGACCGTGGCGGGGCATCAGGGAGGACATCCTCCTGTGTCGGTGCCCCGTGGAGGTCGCAAAGCAGCTAAGCAAGCAAGGAGGCGGGAATACCAGCGGGTCCAGAAGTTGTGGAGGAAGCATCCGGCTCGTGTAGCTGCGGAGGTACTGGAGGGAGCTGAGGATGAACAAGTTTTGCCCCCACTCCAGGAGTTTGTGGAATTTTGGGAGCCACTTTTGAGTGCTCCCAGCCACAACCCTGGTGTGCCGGTGGTACCCCCAGCTTCCACCAGGGATTCCTTACGTGGCATTATGTGCACGCCGGTGCTTCATGACGAGGCACATAAGTGCCGTGTCAAAAACTCCACGTCTGCTGGACCTGATGGTATTTCTGCCCGACGCTGGAATAAAGCCCCAAAAAGTGTCAAGCTGCTTATCCTCAACCTGTTACTTCTATCGGGAAGGCCCCCGAAAGCGTTGACCCGTGCCCGAACCATCTTCATCCCAAAGAAAGGAGGAAGTGGGCCTGGAGGCTACCGTCCGATTTCAATATCATCGGTAGTTTTCCGCCACTTCCAAAAGATTCTGGCATCTCGCTTTCAAGTGGCTGGTGTCATAGGTGACGTCCAGAGAGCGTTTCGGCCAGCGGATGGCACAGCGGAGAACCTAACAGTTCTCCAAACTGTCATTTCGCTGGCCCGCATCAAGAAACGGCAGCTCCATCTTGCCGCTCTGGACGTCGCTAAGGCCTTTGACACAGTTAGCCACTTTGCCCTGACCGATTGTCTTCGTGGTGTCGGGGCCCCTGCTCGTTTAATTGAGTATGTTGCCTGTCTGTACCACGAAGGCGTGACGGTCCTCGAGGCACAAGGTGAGATGTCAGGGGATGTTGTCATTGGGCGCGGGGTACGCCAGGGGGATCCTCTGTCGCCACTCCTCTTCAACCTGGTCGTGGATACAGCCTTGGGTAAGCTGCCAGATGAAATAGGGTTCGATCTCGCCCCTGGGGTGCGAGTAGGTGCATTGGCTTTTGCCGATGATGTCATCCTACTCGCAGAAACCCGCGAGGGCTTGCAGGTCACCCTCAATGCCTTTGCTGAGCAGCTAGCCAGGTGTGGTCTAGTGGTCAACCCTTCTAAGTGTGGGTCGGTCTCCTTGGTCCCGTCGGGCCGCCAACATAAGGTGAAGGTGGTGGATGAGGAGTGCTTTGTCTTAGGACAGACACCCATCCCCGCCCGATCCGTGTTGGAGGTCTGGCGGTACCTTGGGGTCGACTTCATGGGTGTGGCCACTATAGCCGCAAGCCGTGTGGACCTTGGTGGAGCTCTAGCTCGTGTCACCAAGGCTCCATTGAAGCCACAGCAGAAGCTGCGCCTCCTTCGCACGTACTTACTGCCAAAGCTAACCTATGGGTTAGTCTTTGGCAGGCTTACTGCGGGGAGGCTGCTTGAGTTAGATCGTGAAGTTCGCTCTGCTGTGCGCTCTTGGCTAGGCTTTCCACCTGGTGTCCCAAGTGCTTACATCCACGCACCGGTCAAGGCCGGTGGGCTCGGTATTGTCTCTCTTTCTGCCAGCATCCCATCATTACGCCGCCAGCGCCTGCTTGCCCTTAGGGGCTCGAGCTGGGAGGTCGCCCGCACTGCTGCTGACCTAGACTTTGTCCGGCAGCAGTTGTTGTGGTGCGATCGAGCAACACCAACTGCTCCAAAACCCAGCTCATCTGCTGAGTTCGCTGCTGCGCTACATGAGTCAGTAGATGGTAAAGAACTCCGACAGTGCTCTGAATCCCCCATTTCTACCCAGTGGGTGGAATGGGCTTCAGAGGGCATTGGGGCCCGCGACTATCGCCATTTTCACGCCGTCCGGGTGGCTACCCTAGCCACCTCGGTGAGGTGTTCGAGGAGTAGTCGCGGGACAGTTGACACCCTTTGCCGTGCCTGTCGGGGTAAAAATGAGAATCTATATCATGTGGTGCAGCAGTGTCCTCGTACTCATGGTGGCCGCATTTTACGTCACGATGCGGTTGCCAAGCAGATAGAAGGCGCTTTGTCATCCAGCGGTTGGGATGTCGAAAGGGAGAGACTATACCACATGCCGAGTGACCGGGGCAAGAAGCCAGATGTCGTCGCCATCAAGCCCGACGGGTCTGCCATTATCCTGGATGTCCAGGTTGTCAGTGGCAGCGTGGACATGGAGCAGACCTGGCGGGCTAAGAAAAGTAAATATGATAGAAATGATCTGCGCCAAGCGATATCTGAGCTAAAAGGAGTGGCACCTAATAACATCAAGGTCATTGCCGCGACCGTGTCATGGCGCGGGGTGTGGTGCGGGAAAAGCGCCACGGAGTTACTCGAGTTGGGCATCTCGGCAGGAGTACTCCGTGGTATCACCACCCGCGTCCTGAGGGGTTCTTACTTGAACTGGTGGTCATTTTATAGGGGCACATCCTTTCATCCCATTCTTCCTCCTCGTCCTACAACTTCCCTTATCCCTAGAGCCGGCGTCGGGTAAACCTGGGCGTCCTCCCCACTTTTTATTTTATTTGTTTATTTTTCAATTTAATGGCGTGCCCCCTCCGTCTTTGAGGGGAGGTTTCTTAAAAAAAAAAAAAAAAAAAAAAAAATATGTATGTATATATGTATGTATGTATGTATGTATGTGTCTTTTCAGACGATAACTACTGTCCGTAGAATTGTGCTAGAAACTTCAAACAAATTTTAAAATTTTAAGGACACAAAACGAAAGTTCAAGGTTGAAATTTTCAAAAATGTAGTCAAAAATGTCAAAATAGCCTGTTTTTTGCGATTTGTTGTGCGAAATAATTTATCCAGCATACTAACATGTGGTATATTTGGAATCAGCGTAAAATTTCCTATAAGAATATGTATCAAGTTTTCAAAAATTTCAAAGTTGAAAAATCAGTCAAAAATCGAAATATAGCCTTTCGCTAGTTGTAAAAATCGGTAATATTTGGATGAAACATTGTCCAAATTCAGATTGAACTACTCTTATGGAAGTATCCCTGTATAACCAATCGTAGAACCATGCTGTTTAAAACGTACGTAGTGGGTGCTTGTTTTTAAAAAAAAAAAAATGTAATCACAACTGATGAGTTTACTCTGTGAAATATTCCGTCCTCCGATTCTCTCGGTCGCTCTCTTTAATGTATTAGTACCTCCTAATAATAATAAAGTATGAGTACCTCCTAATTATTTTTAATAATTGGATTCCATGTTTGTCTATCAAAATCATAAACTAAAATTTCTCTACACGATCAATAGCGACTGAAATGTCGAAGATTTCTTCAAAAATTCGCTCATGGGGTCATGCTGCGTGACTGGACTTTTTTATTTTTTTTTTTCCCCCTGTCGAAGTTTTTGAACGTTTCCACATTACGAAAACCTCTTCTCGTTTTCGAAAGGCCATTTTCATGTACGAGAAAATGAATACGAGAAGTACAATTAAACCCTCTGTTATCTTTGAAAGTCCCCATTAAGTCTTCTGCGACGAATTTCATGTGGTAAAGTTAATCACACCTGTCGGTGAAGTTATGTGATGAATGAATACGATGTAGTTTCAAGGTTGATTAAAAGTATAATATTGATGATGCCCGCTCATATAAGAACTGAGGGGAGGGGGGGGGGGGGGTTGGCCCGCTAAGATTCTACCTAACCCAAGTCGTGATTCCGCTATTCGTTTAATTTTACGCACCTGCTGACCCAGAAAAAAGAGCCGGCGCTCCCCGCTAGCTCTGGAATCTTGGAAATAATCGCCCTCTTCCACGCAGATCCTAATAAACTCAGAACCGGAACGGTGTTTTCATATCTCGTCAGTGACCGTGAAGGACACCCGTGATGAATCTAAACACAAACTTACTACGAGCGTCTGGTGAAGTTTTGCGGAAGCCATTCGCTATAAACGGACCGAAACTGATTGAGTTAGTGTTAGCAGGCACTACGGATGCATATACAAAGAGAGGCGAGTGAGAAGCGTATGATTGCTAATTATTGTCGTTTGTAGGTTCTTAAACTTAATGGGAAAATCATGATAGAAACAGAAAAACAATGCTTCCGCATAGGTAGACTCAGAAGCAATTAGTTTATGTGCCATAGCAAAGACATAAACACATTGGGACATTTTATGTCTTTAGTTGAAGACAAGTATGTGTTGTGAGCTCTAAGAGCCACTCAGCTGATCCGGACTCTGGGCATCGTCACGTAAATTTGCTAAAGAGACTACATACGAAATAACAGCTTCCTAGAGTGTAAAACATAGAAATTAGATTGAAGAGCCACTCATCTGATCCGGACCCTGGGCATCGTCAAGTAAATGTCCTAAAGAGGCTACATACGAAATTACAGCTTCCTAGAGTGTAAAGGATAGAAATTACCTATTAAAATTATTTAACCACCGCTTCACAAATCAAACCGTTCTCGCAATATTTGGATCACCTGCTATGAATCAAATCATCGAAACACCAGCTCAATGAAATCATCAGAAATTAACAAGCGGTGGCAATCATGTTCACAATATCAATTATTGAGAATGATCACCTGAGTGTACACAATTATTCAAATAACCTTGCACATAACTCAGCTTGTTGGCCACGCACCTCGCATTAGTTAACATAATATGGTTGGATAAATCGAGAGCTTTCGAACGAATGGTCAACGAATTTTGTGGGATGAAAAACGACGAAGTACCATTTCCCTAGCAACGACTCGGTTGTAAGCGGAAATCATCAAAATATTTTCGTGAGCAATTTTCCGTGACGTTTTTTAGCGAATTTTTGAAGAAAATTAAGCTATTGCTCTCGCCTCAAAATTTGTAGAATGTGAATTTTTGAAAAAAAATTATGCAGAAATCCGTTTCAGGCTATTCTGAATCATATTCTGAAGTTTAAACGCATTTTTTTATGTATGTATATATGTATATATGTATGTATATATGTATGTATGTATATATGTATGTATGTATGTATGTGTCATTCCAGACGATAACTGTCCGTAGAATTGTGCTAGAAACTTCAAACAAATTTTAAAATGTTAAGGACACAAAACGAAAGTTCAAGTTCGTTGGCCAGCATGATCGGATTACATCTTCGGGTTTGAAATTTTCAAAAATGTAGTCAAAAATTTCAAAATAGCCTGTTTTTTGCGATTTGTTGTGCGAAATAAGTTTTTCAGCATACTAACATGTGGTATATTCGGAATCAGCGTAAAATTTCCTATAAGAATATGTATCAAGTTTTCAAAAATTTCAAAGTTGAAAAATCAGTCAAAAATCGAAATAATGCCGTTCGCTAGTTGTAAAAATCGGTAATATTTGCATGAAACATTGTCCAAATTCAGATTGAACTACTCTTATGGAAGTATCCCTGTGTAACCAATCCTAGAACCATGCTGTTTAAAACGTCGGTACTTAGTAGGTGCTTAAAAAAAAAAAAAAAAAAAAAAAAAAAAAAAAAAAAAAAAAAAAAAAAAAAAAAAAAAAAAAAAAAAAAAAGTAATCACAACTGATGAATTTACTCTTGGCATGTGTTAATAATTTGATTCCTTGTTTGTCTATCAAAATCATAAACTAAAATTTCTCAACACGATCAATAGCGACTGAAATGTCGAAGATTTCTTCAAAAATTCGCTCATGGGGTCATGCTGCATGACTGGACTTTTTTAGTTTATGTGCCATAGCAAAGACATAAAATGTCAAAAACCATAGCAGCAGGGCAGTGCAACCATTCTCATAATCCCCATTAAATACGACATGATTTTTGAAGTGTAGGTAAACTTCTATAGGAGCACCGCGTCGAAAAATTTAGCGGGGTGTGAATACGATTTTACCGTCACGTTTTTGCGAATTTTCGAAGAAAAATTAAGCTATTGCTCTCGCCTCAAAATTTGTAGGATGTGAATTTTTGAAAAACTTTTATGCAGAAATCCGTTTCAGGCTATTCTGAATCATATTCTGAAGTTTAACGCATTTTTTTATGTATGTATGTATGTATGTATGTATGTATATATGTATGTATATATGTATGTATATATGTATATATGTATGTATGTGTCATTCCAGACGATAACTGTCCGTAGAATTGTGCTAGAAACTTCAAACAAATTTTAAAATGTTAAGGACACAAAACGAAAGTTCAAGTTCGTTGGCCAGCATGATCGGATTACATCTTCGGGTTGAAATTTTCAAAAATGTAGTCAAAAATCTCAAAATAGCCTATTTTTTGCGATTTGTTGTGCGAAATAATTTTTTCAGCATACTAACATGTGGTATATTCGGAATCAGCGTAAAATTTCCTATAAGAATATGTATCAAGTTTTCAAAAATTTCAAAGTTGAAAAATCAGTCAAAAATCGAAATAATGCCGTTCGCTAGTTGTAAAAATCGGTAATATTTGCATGAAACATTGTCCAAATTCAGATTGAACTACTCTTATGGAAGTATCCCTGTATAACCAATCCTAGAACCATGCTGTTTAAAACGTAGGTAGTAGGTGCTGGTTAAAAAAAAAAAAAAAAATGTAATCACAACTGATGAGTTTACTCTGTTAACTCTATGAGTTTCCGTCCTCCGATTCCATGTTTGTCTATCAAAATCATAAATAAAATTTCTCAACACGATCAATAGCGACTGAAATGTCGAAGATTTCTTCAAAAATTCGCTCTTGGGGTCATGCTGCATGACTGGAATTTTTTTTCCATCACGCTGTTTTTGACAACCAAGCCGTTGCTGGGGAAATGAAACTTCTTTATTTTTCACCGGACGAAAATCGTTCTCCACTCGATGGAAAGCTCTCGATTTATCACGCATTTCTTTCGACCTTGTTCTTCTATTCATGTCGTAGTTTTATATTATTTATTTATGTTATAAATGGATATAGTAAACAATGCCGCTTGTTTTGTTGTCACTTGGTTATAGTAATCATCTTGCTTATAGTAATTTTAGACGCGCACAATAACAGAAAATTTCCTACTTAGGTAGGTACTCTGTTCTAATTTCGATTTTTAAAACATTTATGTCGTAGTTTTAAATTTATTTACATTTACGAATTAGCGGGAAGAAAGCATGTTCCATGTTTTAGCATTTTAGCCGAAGGCTCAAGGCGGAAAGTTACCGAGGGTCCAGGGGCGGAGCCTGTCCACTTTTACTTTCCCAACAGAGTGGAAAGTAATGTCCAAATCGTCATAGAAGTTTACACTTCTCCCGTGTGGTCTTTGGCACACCTGGTTTTTTTTTTTTTTTTTTTTTTTTTTTTTTTTTTTTTTTTTTTTTTTTTTTTTTTTTTTGGCGTGAGGAAAATTCTTTCCCCAGAGAGGAGTGACTGCACTCCCCAACAGTGTTGAAGTCTCCCTTTTTGGGCTTTAAGGGCATACCAACTAAAAACCACATCTCTCTTCTTATAGAGACCTACCCCGGAACCACTAATTTAGTATTACTTCGGGGCAATTCCCTTTTAGCGAGTTTTTGAAGAAAATTAAGCTATTGCTCTCGCCTCAAAATTTGTAGAATGTGAATTTTTGAAAAACCTTTATGCAGAAATCCGTTTCAGGCTATTCTGAATCACATTCTGAAGTTTAACGCATTTTTTTATGTATGTATGTATGTATGTATGTATGTATGTATGTATATATGTATGTATATATGTATGTATGTATGTATGTGTCATTCCAGACGATAACTGTCCGTAGAATTGTGCTAGAAACTTCAAACAAATTTTAAAATGTTTAGGACACAAAACGAAAGTTCAAGTTCGTTGGCCAGCATGATCGGATTACATCTTCGGGTTGAAATTTTCAAAAATGTAGTCAAAAATTTCAAAATAGCCTGTTTTTTGCGATTTGTTGTGCGAAATAATTTTTTCAGCATACTAACATGTGGTATATTCGGAATCAGCGTAAAATTTCCTATAAGAATATGTATCAAGTTTTCAAAAATTCAAAGTTGAAAAATCAGTCAAAAATTGAAATAGTGCCGTTCGCTAGTTGAAAAAATCGGTAATATTTGCATGAAACATTGTTCAAATTCAGATTGAACTACTCTTATGGAAGTATCCCTGTATAACCAATCCTAGAACCATGCTGTTTAAAACGTAGGCAGTAGGTGCTTAAAAAAAAAAAAAAAAAAATGTAATCACAACTGATGAGTTTACTCTGTGCATGTGTTAATAATTTGATTCCATGTTTGTCTATCAAAATCATAAACTAAAATTTCTCAACACGATCAATAGCGACTGAAATGTCGAAGATTTCTTCAAAAATTCGCTCATGGGGTCATGCTGCATGACTGGACTTTTTTTTACCTACCCCGGAACCACTAATTTAGTATTACTTCGGGGCAATTCCCTTTTTTTATGCCATTTTGGCTTCTCTTCTCTCTATGTCTCCTTTATTCCCAGGATCTATCTTGGTCCGTGGCTTTTAGGACGGCAAAAATGTATGTTACCACCGCGTCCCAGTTATTCTTCTCTGCTACCATCTTATTGACGATGGTCTCTGGTGGTATCGCTTCTACTCTCTCCTCCAGGACTCGGCAAGCAGTCGGTGTTTTTCCAAGTTGGTGTTGCAAATATCAATAAATGAACATCATTACGAGGTTCAGCAAGAGAAAATACCCTAAAATCATGTATTAAGTACGTGTGGCAAATGAATATTTCAACAACTCAGTATTTCAAAATTTTTGCACTTTTAGAGCGGAATCGCCCCCGTTTTCGCGCACTTTAAAACGTCTGCCAAGTAGGGTGTGGCACATAGCTTCCTCGTTTACCTATCATCTTCTTCCAACTATCAAATTTAAGCGAACTCGAACGAATAGAGAGTGAAAAGATGGAACATGATGGAATTTATGTTTGCGCATGAGCAGAATGAAGTATTGATTTGGCAACAATGAAACAGATAGGGGACCTATAATTCGCTCATACAATCATGCTGCATGAATGGAACTTTTCATCAATTTTTACCATTGCTCCTTTCAAAATTCCTGATAGTTCCATTGATTAATCCAGATTAATTTTATTGCAGGTATGTGGCTGGTAATGAAGAACCACATTAGCTAACAGTGAGTACATATACCAGATCTAGCATGATCGGATAAGCTTTTGAACCCCAACGAAACGCCCACAAATCTCCTTCACTTCGAGAAAGAAGAGACATTATATATATATATATATATATATATATATATATATATATATATATATATATATATATATATAGAGATCCTAAATTAAAATGTAAACCTGATAAAACTTAATGTAGGTACCTAGTGACGTGATACCATGTCGTGAACCAATTCGTTCGCAGAAGGACTCACTTGCAGACTTTCTCTTCGGATCACCTCAATTATGTCATGTTGCTCATTTTTTGTATTTTTCTAGCGTTTAGCTTGATGGTAGCAAACTATGCTGAAATAGTAGAATTTACTATATGGATAAATCCTTGCAATTATTGTATAAAATTACTACACTCCTCAGAAGAATTAAGGGATCCCTTTTCCTTGTAGACGTCAAATACCTCAGATCAGTCGGGCAAAGTTCACAATATATCTCATGGTTAGGTACCTAGTGGAGATGGAGATTCACCCTGTCCTTTTTGGTTTATCTCAAACTCTTGAGAAAGACCAGCGGAATCATGCTCCGATTCGAGCCAAAACACAATGAAATCTGAAATTTTTCCCCACAAGAAGTAACCCTCACCCCCCTAAATACACATTGTATTTCCACAATTTTTGAGTTATCGAAGTGAAACTTGGAGAGCATTTTTAGGGTGCATGATATTAAGTTTTAAGCAAATAAAAGTCGGAAAAAATCCAAAAATTTTTCGATCACCTAATGGGTAGGGGGTTATTGGATACTTGGAAAACAATTTTTACATTTTTTGCAGAGTGAAACCTCATTTCAAAGATTCATTAGTTCTGAACACGACGGTTAGGCCAGAATTGTGATATCAGATTTCCGTTCTCGGATTAGAGCTTAATAAACCTAGCCAGACTATTAAAAAAATAAAAAATAAAAATAAAAAAATAATAAAAAATAAATAAAACTCGGCGCTTTGCGCCTCGGCGGGGGGCTCCGCCCCCCTGCACCCCCCGGTTTATTTCTTTTTCCATACTCTGTATGAAATCATAGGAACACAGAATGTGTTCCTATTTCCTTACCAACGGCTTGGTTGCACGTGGCATAACACGTGGCATAACACGTGGCATAACACGTGGCATAACACGTGGCATAACACGTGGCATAACACGTGGCGTAACACGTGGCGTAACGGTTTTAACGTAACGGTTTTTTCTGTCGGTTTTTTTTCGGTAGGTCATCGCAAAAACACATTCTGTGTTAAAAAGTCCAGTCATGCAGCATGACCCCATGAGCGAATTTTTGAAGAAATCTTCGACATTTCAGTCGCTATTGATAGTGTAGAGAAATTTTAGTTTATGATTTTGATAGACAAACATGGAATCAAATTCTATCTACAGCATGGTTCTAGCCTTAAACAGCATGGTTCTAGGATTGGTTATACAGGGATACTTCCATAAGAGTAGTTCAATCTGAATTTGGACAATGTTTCATGCAAATATTACCGATTTTTACAACTAGCGAACGGCATTATTTCGATTTTTGACCGATTTTTCAACTTTGGAATTTTTGAAAACTTGATACATATTCTTATAGGAAATTTTACGCTGATTCCGAATATATACCACATGTTAGTATGCTGAAAAATATTATTTCGCACAACAAATCGCAAAAAACAGGGTATTTTGAAATTTTCGACTACATTTTTGAAAATTTCACCCCGAAGATGTAATCCGATCATGCTGGCCAACGAACTTGAACTTTCGTTTTGTGTCCTTAACATTTTAAAATTTGTTTGAAGTTTATAGCACAATTCTACGGACAGTTATCGTCTGGAATGACACATACATACATACATACATACATATATACATACATACATACATACATACATACATACATATATACATACATACATACATAAAAAAAATGCGTTAAACTTCAGAATATGATTCAGAATAGCCTGAAACGGATTTCTGCATAAAAAATTTTCAAAAATTCCCATTCTACAAATTTTGAGGCGAGAGCAATAGCTTAATTTTCTTCAAAAATTCGCTAAAAGTGGCACATAGCTCCCTTGTTTAGGGTGGAGGGACCGATAGTAGCCACCCCTGCCAGTAGTAGCCACCCATGAACTTTAGATTTGAAAAATAAGGATTTGGCACCATCAAGATATTTGACATTAGCACCATTTTAAGCAGGAGATTTCAGCTGCGCATTCCAACCGTTCTCGCCATAATCAAGGAACCAGTGTGATTAACAACACGCCTTATAACCCAGATGGACTGCCAGTTGATCAGATGAGCTCCTCACCAACGGTTTTGTTCAAGGACGTAGTCCTTGTTTACCTCAATATTTTACTTCATTCTAGGACTTTTTGAGATAGTTTCGTTTTATTCACGTTCTTTGGTGATTTCTTGATGTATTTCAAGTTGTTTCACGTAGGATTTTAGACAATTAGGGTCATATTTGTGGGGTGGCTACTACCAGTTCTTGAAAACCTAGCAAATAATTTGGTGGCTACTACCAGTTCTTGAAAACCTAGCAAATTTCTATAGTAGCCATGACGTGGCCACTACTGAGTTTTCGTGTTTTTTCATATTCAACATAAAAATAAGCTAGATGTTCATCAGTATCACAGTGATATAATTAGTTTTCCTGAAAAATGAGTATTTCCAGTAGTAGCCAGGGGGTGGCAACCACTGGTCCCTTACAGTGGCTACTACTAACGATTTTGGTGGCTACTACAAGCGACAGATCTTGGTTTCCTTTTCTTCGATTTTCGTAAAACTAATCAACGCATTCGATTTTTAAAAATAGCCATTCGATAGAGCAGACATTGGGGGAGAGGAAAAACACGGGATTGGAAGAAAGAACGGAGAAATGAAGAAATTACGATGTAAATACCGAAACTGGGCTGCTTAAGGGTGGCTACTACTGGTGCCTCTACCCTACCTATCATTTTCTTCAACTATCATCAAAATTTAAGCGAACTCGAACGACTAGGGAGTGAAAAGATGTAACATGATGGAATTTACGTTTACGCATGCGCAGAGTGGACTATTGATTTTGCAACAATGAAATTGATAGTTGACCGTCTACACCCTAGCCCGCATATTCTCTAAAAATTTCATCCAGATCGGATGAATACTGTGGAAATTTATCTTTTACAAGGATTTCATATTGGCGCATGCGCAGTAGTTATTAATGATACAATCATGTTGAAATTGGTATAAGATGATCAAATTGTCATCCCCCAACTAACCTTTGAAAGACCTATTGATTTTGGTGTGATTCAGGGTGGTACCTTGGCGTCAATTTTCTTCTTGATTTTTATCAACCAACTCGGAAATCTGGACCTCCAGGGTACCTCATACTTATTCGCTGATGACACAGCAATCCTATGCGAGGGCGACACCTGGGAAGAGGTATTTGACACTGCTAACAGCATTTTTGTGTACAAGGCACTTGTCCAGAGCATCATTTGGTTTCGGAATTATTGCTTGGGGAGGAGCCCCTTCAGCGGTATTGAATCCACTGAATATCATGTAAAAATCCATTCTCAAAGTAATGATAAAAAACCACGTAGATTTCCTACAGTACATCTGTACAACTATGTCCGTGTTTTCTCAGTCCATCAGTTGTATATTAAGTCGGCGCTCACCTTTTTCCACAAACACCCGGAATTTTTCAATTTTTCGAAAAACACTCCGTACGCCTTCGGTTCACTACACAAGCTGTAGTTCCTGCACCGAAAATTCGTATATGGAGTACTGCTAGACACATTTTCTATAGTATGCCATTCTTAATTCGCTCCTTCCCAGAAAATTTGCGATCCCCCTCCAATCTTACTCGTTCGGATTACAAAAGAAAGTTTTCTCGTGGCTAATCCAATATGGGTTGGAAAACTACCAAACTCTACTTACAAGAATTTATGTCAATTGAATTATCCATTAATAATCATGTCAGTTCCCTTTATTATTATTTTCTAATGAATTGTTAGTTTAGTTTTTGATCCTCTTTCTCCTCAATAACAGAAGGAAACAGTGTAACCAGATAACTGTGATTAAATAAGTATATTTTTATTTATTTTTTCCTTTTATGCAATTAATGAGTACCTATTATATTAACAGTTAGCTCTAGCATCTCCCCTTAACCGCACAGGGCCTGCCCTATGGTTAAGGTGTATGTTCCATATTGCCATATATTATGTATACTCGTATTTGTAATTTACTGTTTCTCGGAATAAAACTTACTTTCATTCATTCATTCATTCATTCATCATCCAAATTTGAGCGAGATTGAACGACTAGGGCGTGTGAAAATGATACTTGGTAGAATTTACGTTTGCGCATGCGCAGAGTGAGGTATTTAGTGAGGAACGATTTAACTGACAGGGGACCGTCCACCCCCTAGCCCGCACATTCGCTGAAAATTTTATCTATAAATCGGATGTAAACTGACACACGACACACACACACACGGAACCAAAGTTGTTCAGAATGGTCTAAAACGTAAAATGCAAGAAATTTTGATTTTGGAGGCCAAACATTTTTTCTCCCGAAAGTGAAAACAATCCTCCCGCTACCTTTAGGTAGTCTTCGAAGCAAAATCGTGTGCTGGGTAATTTCTTCATGAAATTTCATGTAGAATCCGAATCTGCAGTAAAAAAAGTTCCAGTCATGCAGCATGACCGTATGAGCGAATTTTTAAGAAATCCTACATTTAAGTTGCTATTGATCGTGTAGAGAAATTTTAGTTTATGATTTTTGATAGACAAACATTGAATCAAATTATTAAAAATAATTAGGAGGTACTCATACTTTATTATTATTAAACTAATCTTGTGGATTTAAAGACAAATGTAGGTAAATATTCATAGATTTCGATGTCCAATGTGGTCAGTATTGAAGGCAGTTGAAATCTTAACAGTATCCTATCATAACATCATCAAATCTTGACATAAAATAAAATAGCATACCGACGTCATATGAAAGAAACGCATTTCCAAAGCCAATCGATGATGGGGCTTTATATTACGAGTGATATAAAGACAGATGCATTCGAATCCTAGTATCCTACAGCTAGAAATTGACAGACAAACTGTATTCTCTGTGCATCTATTCACAGAGTAAACTCATCAGTTGTGATTACTTTTTTTTTTTTTTTTTTTTTTTTTTTTTAACAAGCACCTACTACCTACGTTTTAAACAGCATGGTTCTAGGATTGGTTATACAGGGATACTTCCATATGAGTAGTTCAATCTGAATTTGGACAATGTTTCATGCAAATATTACCGATTTTTACAACTAGCGAACGGCATTCTTTTGATTTTTGACTGATTTTTCAACTTTGAAATTTTCGAAAACTTGATACGTATTCTTATAGAAAATTTTACGTTGATTCCGAATATACCACATGTTAGTATGCTGAAAAAATTATTGCGCACAACAAATCGCAAAAAACAGGCTATTTTGAAATTTTTGACTACATTTTTGAAAATTTCAACCCGAAGATGTAATCCGATCATGCTGGCCAACGAACTTGAACTTTCGTTTTGTGTCCTTAACATTTTAAAATTTGTTTGAAGTTTCTAGCACAATTCTACGGACAGTTATCGTCTGGAATGACACATACATATATACATACATATATACATACATACATATATACATACATACATATATACATACATACATACATACATACATAAAAAAATGCGTTAAACTTCAGAATATGATTCAGAATAGCCTGAAACGGATTTCTGCATAAAAATTTTTCAAAAATTCACATTCTACAAATTTTGAGGCGAGAGCAATAGCTTAATTTTCTTCAAAAATTCGCTAAAAATGAGGTTTCTTATTTGAAATAACGAAGTTGATGGGCGTTTCGAGCATTTGCGAGCATGCGAAAGTGTGATGTTTGAATTCTTTGCAAAAAAACAAGGGGAGTTACCGCATGACGTTTTTTCTAATCCCCATATTAACGGAGATAGATAGATTAAGTCGTGACCACCAGTATGTGTCATTCCAGGCGATAACTCTCCTTAGGATTGAGATAAAAAATCCGTTCTTGCGCCAAAATATCAAGCTTTCCAAACGAAAGGTTGAGATTGTTGGCCAAACCTTTTTTGAACATTAAATTGGTAAAGTTTCGAAAAATGTGCTTAAAAAAAGCGCTAATAATGACTAAAAACGGCCAAAAATCGTTAAATTCATATTGTTATCAGAATTTCAGTCAAAAAAGGTTTACCAGCGGTGAACTAGAACATTAAAAATTTTATTCACAAAATTATGGTGAAAAATGTACATAAATTTATTTCATTAATATTTGCTGAAAAATCGATTTAAAAAACTGTAAAATTGCGAAACATCCAAAATCTATTTTGAATCGTAGAATATGATTTAGAACGACTTTATTTGCCACAAAATTTCAAAACAAAGTAAAATGATATATTATACGATAATCTACGAAAATTCGCTCAAACCCTATGCTGCATGACTGGACTTTTTTACTAAGGGATCGACTGCTTGATGTTATGTAATGTTGGCGAGCATCACCAACAAACCAGACCAACAAACTATACACAACTGATCTATTGGACCGAACCCACCACCATACCGCCAGGTTCGCTGCGATCGCTATTCGAATCTGGCCTGCCTTGTCTTGTTTTAGAACGTAGGCCTCCATGGACAAATGTGTACATATATTTTTCTAATTTTCCTATTACATTTTGACATTTTCATGTCTTTGCCCTGGCACATTTCACAAAAAACTGTCACGTAACGTAACGTAAATATTTTGACGATTTCCGCTTACAACCGAGTCGTTGCTAGGGAAATGGTACTAAATGGTACTTCGTCGTTTTTCATCCCAAAAAATTCGTTGACCATTCGTTCGAAAGCTCTCGATTTATCCAACCATATTATGTTTACTACTGCGAAGTGCGTGGCCAACAAGCTGAGTTATGAGCAAGGTTATTTGAATAATTGTGTACACTCAGGTGATCATTCTCAATAATTGATATTGTGAACATGATTGCCACCGCTTGTTAATTTCTGATGATTTCATTGAGCTGGTTGGTGTTTCGATGATTTGATTCATAGCAGGTGATCCAAATATTGCGAGAACGGTTTGATTTGTGAAGCGGTAGTTAAATCATTTTAATAGGTAATTTCTATGCTTTACACTCTAGGAAGCTGTAATTTCTTATGTAGCCTTTTTAGGACATTGACTTGACGATGCCCAGGGTCCGGATCAGATGAGTGGCTTTTGAAGCTAATTTCTATGTTTTACACTCTAGGAAGCTGTAATTTCGTATGTAGTCTCTTTAGCACATTTACGTGACGATGCCCAGGGTCCGGATCAGCTGAGTGGCTCTTAGGGCTTGCATACGAGTCTGCAGGGGGTAGGTGATGTAGCCTGGCTCGAATTCAATAAAGTACCCACGGGTGTCGGAACAATGAGTCAACACGATCACGAATTCAATTAAGTACCCACGGGTGGGCGGTTCCTCTTATGGCCCACTTAATTGATTTGTACACCCCGCCGTGCGATGCACTGGTGAGATGTGCCTAGTAATAAATACAATAAGAAAACACACATGAAAATGTCCCAATGTATTGCAGACTCGTATGCAAGCATTTCAAGCTGCTTTGTCTTTCTTATGATTTTCACGTACAACCAAGCCGTTGCTGGGGAAATAAAACTTCTTTAGTGTTTATGGATCCAAAATCGTTCTCCATTTGTTGGAAAGCTCTCGATTTATCACGCATTTCTTTCGTACTTTTTTTCAATAGTATAATCAAAGGCCATTTTAGTTGGCGACGATCGGAAAAATCGATCGAGTATCAAAGAAGTAAGATCCAGATTTTTCTATTCGACTTATGGAATCTGCGTTATTTTAAAATGTAAACCAACAATTTCGTGGAAGGGGGTTATATATTTTTGGGCCAATTACAAAGGTCCAATATTGAAAACAATAAACCAAAAAATAATTCAATTTCGCGTAATAATTGGCAGCATTTTAGTCCGAGTAATTTTTCATTCAAAATCGTGTGTTTTATGCAAATGAAGTTTTTGAACCGTTGAACACGCCAAGAATCTTCTTGGAGCGTTGTTTGATGCTGCCCTCCGCTATACTGACCTAACCATGTACATCATTAGCTCTTATGATGCAATCGTATAATTAAACCTTTTATCTGCTGACGTTCCAAACCAAAGTCATCTTCCCTCCTCAAACCCAACAATGCTGCCTACATCAAAACGAGTTGCGGCAGACCGTCTCCAGCGTTACATGATTGTTCTGCAACTGAGTAGGAAACCCGGCAATGGTTAAAAACGAGGGGAATTAAAGTGAGCGGCTACACCAACCTGCATCATGTGGTTACCAAGTAGGCTAGCCATCCTGCCTGGGCTACCTTCAGTAATTTGAGGCACCAGGGCTTTTACCTACTCGGTAATTTGAGGGGTGATTTGCGTTTCAATATGAGACGAGCCGTCGAGCTGTTAACCCTTTGAGCACGACCGAGCGCGTAAGATGCTCAGACGTGAGAAGGTGGAATGAGCGTTGGTCGGACACTAATTTCAACTTCCATCGCGGTTTTGCGGTCGTAATAAAGTTGGAGGGGGAGTCTCCCCCCCCCCCCCCCCCATAACTAACTAATCCTACGAGGATTTCCTATTCGAGGTCTTTTTTGGAGAACGCAATTGTCTCCATCGTGGAGAATTGGTTCGGTTGATTCTTTAGGCGATGCAAAAGGGGGAAAAACAACAGTTGAGGAGTCCAGGGGAAGAATGATTTTAGTCCACTTTTTGTGAAAATTGAGGTTTTACAGCCATCTAGTGAGGAATGAGAAGTACTATCGCACGGTGACATCGTTTCCAGGAAAAACAATCTTAAGGCCCGTTTACACGAGCGATTTTTTCCGGCAATAATTGCAGAAAAAAGTATTGCACAACTATTCCAAAAAAGTTGGACAACTATTCTCTCCTCGAAAAAATTGCCGAAGATTGCACGCAATTAATTGACGGGAGTTGCACAACATTTCAGGCCCACGAGCCCTCTCGGCAACTGTTGCATCGTGTTGAAATGAAGTCCAAGGGGTTTGGAAAATTATTGCACTATTGCGGCAATTTTTCGGCCTTGGGTCGGGAGAGGGAACGAAACAGCCAATAACATTGAGAGTTTTCTGTGATTCACATTTTTCGCCGATCAGCTTCCTCACCAGTGTGTCCCCCACATTTATCCCAGTGTCTCTCGTTCTCGTTCGACCTTCGCCCCGCTTGTGAAAATGAACTGGCCAAACGAGAAAATTATAGATTTTATTAACTCAATTCACGTTCGACCGGAACTGTGGGACGTTGAAGACCCGAAATACAGGGATCGGATCGCAAAAAAACGGACGGGTGGGAGGCGGTAGCGTCCGAATTTCAGATTTCGTCGGATGAGGCGTCGAAAAAATTTCGAAATTTACGCACTTATGCAAAAAGTGAACAAAAAAAGGGCAAAAGTGGAACTGGTGCAAATAGAAAGAAGCCCTGGTTCGCGTTTGAAGCGATGCAGTTTGCTCTCCAACGAGATGTACCTGATGCGGGGCTTGACAGTGAATCTGCTACTACAAGAGAGGTAAATATACCATTTTATTGCAAACTGTTGTCGCCCGTGTAAACGAAAAAATGGAGTAATTTCTATTGCACAACTTTTTGGTGCAACACAGTGCAATTAATTCCTTGCAACATCTTGACGCAACACGAGGCAATTTTATTGCTTTGTGTTGCGTACAACTTTTCTAGTGCAATTTTTTTGGAGTTGCACAACTTTTGTTGCTCGTGTAAACGGCCCTTTAGTCACAGTAAAACATGCAATAGAAAATGTCGTGTGCTGGGGAAGACTGATTTTAGTCCACCTGCTCCTCGGGAAGAAATGTTTATGCCCCCTGAACTTACCCGAACGGGCGTTCCATGAAGGATAAAATGAAGGATTTGATCAAGTTGTCAAAATTCTTGATCAATGAAACCTCGAAAAGCTTTTACGAGAGCTTGGTAACGGTCACGAACGTGGGAAATGAAGAAACAACCGATGAAAGTGACAACGATTTTGACGAGACCAGCTAGTTGACCATAGTTAATTTTTTTTAGGAAAACACGATTTATGTCCCACCAATTTTAGTAATTTCAATTTTTAATTACACTAATTTTTAGCGAATTTTTGAAGAAAATTAAGCTATTGCTCTCGCCTCAAAATTTGTAGAATGTGAATTTTTGAAAACATTTTATGCAGAAATCCGTTTCAGGCTATTCTGAATCATATTCTGAAGTTTAACGCATTTTTTTATGTATGTATGTATATATGTATATATGTATGTATACATGTATGTATGTGTCATTCCAGACGATAACTGTCCGTAGAATTGTGCTAGAAACTTCAAACAAATTTTAAAATGTTAAGGACACAAAACGAAAGTTCAAGTTCGTTGGCCAGCATGATCGGATTACATCTTCGGGTTGAAATTTTCAAAAATGTAGTCAAAAATTTCAAAATAGCCTGTTTTTTGCGATTTGTTGTGCGAAATAATTTTTTCAGCATACTAACATGTGGTATATTCGGAATCCGCGTAAAATTTCCTATAAGAATATGTATCAAGTTTTCAAAAATTTCAAAGTTGAAAAATCAGTCAAAAATCGCAATAATGCCGTTCGCTAGTTGTAAAAATTGGTAATATTTGCATGAAACATTGTCCAAATTCAGATTGAACTACTCTTATGGAAGTATCCCTGTATAACCAATCCTAGAACCATGCTGTTTAAAACGTAGGTACCTAGTAGGTGCTTTAAAAAAAAAAAAAAAAATGTAATCACAACTGATGAGTTTACTCTGTGCATGTGTTAATAATTTGATTCCATGTTTGTCTATCAAAATCATAAACTAAAATTTCTCAACACGATCAATAGCGACTGAAATGTCGAAGATTTCTTCAAAAATTCGCTCATGGGTCATGCTACATGACTGGACTTTTCTTAACCATTTTACTGTGCAATATAATTGTGTAATTTATAGTGGAATATTAAACTTCAGTTTTCTCCGTTTCAATTTTATGTGACTAAAATCATTCTTCCCCTGGACTCCTCATGTTGCTATCAATTAAACTTGATAAGGCCTCAGTAACCGTAAAATTAGCTGTCGAAATTTGCTTATTAATGCTGATTTGACTTGGGGGGAGTCCGTGATACCACTCCGTTTGGTGGTGGAGGGTAGCATGGCCCCCTTGGAATCGTGCCACTTGCAGTCCCTTTGGACACCTTGTTCGGTGCCGCTAATGAACCTTATGGTTGAGGTGCGGCTTAAACCACTAAATAAAAAGTCCAGTCATGCAGCATGACCCCATGAGCGAATTTTTGAAGAAATCTTCGACATTTCAGTCGCTATTGATCGTGTAGAGAAATTTTAGTTTATGATTTTGATAGACAAACATGGAATCAAATTATTAAAAATAATTAGGAGGTACTCATACTTTATTATTAATTAACTAATCTTGTAGATTTAAAGACAAATGTAGGTAAATATTCATAGATTTCGATGTCCAATGTGGTCAGTATTGAAGGCATTTGAAATCTTAACAGAATCCTATCATAACATCATCAAATCTTGACATAAAATAAAATAACATACCGACGTCAAATGATAGAAACGTATTTCCACAGCCAATCGATGATTAGGCTTTATATCACGAGTGATATAAAGTCAGTTGCATTCGAATCTAGTATCCTACAGCAAGAATATACAGACAAACTGTAGTCTCTGTGCATCTATTGACAGCCTAAATTATGGGGAAGTGTCACTTGGCTTTTCCGTAGCAACAAGAAAGAAATTGGAAATATTTAATACCAGCATTAAATCCCAATTATTGCTGATTTATCAATGATTCAATTAGGTAAATTCTTGAATTTTAACTGCTTCATGTCATTTCTTCACTCTACTATTTGATAATTATATCCAATATCGAACATATTGGTTATTGAGGTACATACCTATCCCATTGGCTATAGTATCATGTAAGGTAGCAGTAGGTAACTAGAAGTTTTAGTACAATGTTGTATCGATTCACTCACCTAATCAACGAAATGCAGGGAACACTAAGTGGAGTTGTTTTGTTTTGTTTTTTGAATTGCTTGGTCTTGCAATGAACTATAAAGGAGATGTGCGGTTTCTACTAGGATCGATGGGAAGAACACACGGAAAAGAACATACGGGTTCAATCTGAATTTGGACAATGTTTCATGGAAATATTACCGATTTTTACAACTAGCGAACGGCATTATTTCGATTTTTGACTGATTATTCAACTTTGAAATTTTTGAAAACTTGATAGGTACATATTCTTATAGGAAATTTTACGCTGATTCCGAATATACCACATGTTAGTATGCTGAAAAAATTATTTCGCACAAAAAATCGCAAAAAGTCCAGTCATGCAGCATGACCCCATGAGCGAATTTTTGAAGATGTTTCGTGCAAATATTACCGATTTTTACAACTAGCGAACGGCATTATTTCGAATTTTGACTGATTTTTCAACTTTGAAATTTTTGAAAACTTGATACATATTCTTATAGGAAATTTTACGCTGATTCCGAATATACCACATGTTAGTATGCTGAAAAAATTATTTCGCACAACAAATCGCAAAAAACAGGCTATTTTGATATTGTTGACTACATTTTTGAAAATTTCAACCCGAAGATGTAATCCGATCATGCTGGCCAACGAACTTGAACTTTCATTTTGTGTCCTTAAAATTTTAAAATTGTTTGAAGTTTCTAGCACTATTCTACGGACAGTTATCGTCTGGAATGACACATACATACATACATATATACATACATACATATATACATACATAAAAAAATGCGTTAAACTTCAGAATATGATTCAGAATAGCCTGAAACGGATTTCTGCATAATTTTTTTTCAAAAATTCACATTCTACAAATTTTGAGGCGAGAGCAATAGCTTAATTTTCTTCAAAAATTCGCTTAAAATGCGTTAAACTTCAGAATATGATTCAGAATAGCCTGAAACGGATTTCTGCATAAAATGTTTTCAAAAATTCACATTCTACAAATTTTGAGGCGAGAGCAATAGCTTAATTTTCTTCAAAAATTCGCTAAAAAAGAAATACTCGTAAATAATAGATATAATTATATAGGTAATTATGAATTGCTTATTTCATAATTTGAATCATTTCATTACTTCTGAATGCGTACATTCCCATTACGATAAAATCACAGCCAGTTGGGAATTTTCGCTCCGGATTTGGGAAAGTCACGAGCTGACGAGGTTCATCTCCCCCCAACATTTTCCCTTCGTTAAGGCACTGTTTCCCTACCGTAGTTTGAACCAGCCTCTGGAATGCCTTACTATTGCACAAATCCCTGGATTCAATCTGATCCCTCAAGGATCGCATTGAATCGGAGAGATAAATCTTATCGCCGACGAGACATCTGTTATTGCAGAGTTGCCCTCCATTTCACGGAACCGAGCACGATCGGCGGACAGGTGCGAGGCACGTCCAAGCGCATCTCCCGTACCCCTCAGAGGTCGAACTCCGGCCTTCGTTCCAGCCCTTGGAGATGATGATTAATAAGGAAACGGTCCAGAGGTCACCCTCGTACACATAAGGCACCCACGCGAGGTACAAGTGATTTAGACGAGACTATTTTTCATCGAAAAAAAAAAAAGAACAGTGGTTCAAGGGCTTCAAGAATTCAACATGTCATTTGAAAAGAAATAATTCAAGTTGGCCTAACCAAACAGTGGCTATACTGTTATTAGTAAGCTGTTACTAACCCAACAGAAGCTGTTACTGAAGGAGGCCAAGTTTATTCCTGATAAAACAAGTTACTTCTCGTATTTCGTTCTAACTTGCTGGTAAGTGTCTTCCTTGATGTGGTTTTGGATAAGATTAATAACAGAAACTCACCAAAAAGTTTAGATTTCTTTGCATGGCCTCTATGGAAAAGTAGTGTAAACTACCGTGTACCTTGTTACTCAACCCATCCAAAGCATTCATTGTGTTGATACACTAGAGCAGGGGTGCTCAAACTTGAACTGCTGGCGATCTACCTCAATATTTTTAGACTACTTACGATCGACTCTGAGAGGCTGCAAGTATGTGTGATGCAGGGTTGTCGTACATACACGATACACCCTACCTACCTAGGTAGGGTGTACCGTAGCATATATAGATATTAGCTTTCCGCACAATTTACATTATTTTAGTCAAGGTTTGGGTTAGGTTTACTGAAGTTCTTCTCTACAATATCAATGAAAAAACTCCTAGTTATTCAAAATTGCGAGTTTATTCGTTGTTACAAAACAAAAGAGTTACATATGGTGTTAAACTCAACTAAGGAGTGACTTTGGATGTTGAAGCGTGGCACAGCATGTCCTCAGCATACTTTTCATAAGATGGTGCGTAACCACTGAGTGCCAATCGCAAGCATGATGACATATGATCGTCAGTTAGTTGATTGCGATATTTTGACTTAATTATCTTCATTTCAGAAAATGCAGACTCGCACAAGTAAGTTGACCCAAACATTGCCGTTAGTTGAAGGGCGATTTGCCTTAAATTCGGATATTTATCTTCAGATATAAAACACCAGAAATTTGTATCAGATGCTGTAGCTTTGAGATGTATAATATCTGATATAATCTGCACCAACTCATTTTCAACAGAACATGAGTTCATATTAAACTGACTTGCTACTTCAGTAGCTAATTCCTCAATGTTTTTACATGAAAAAGGATAACTCATAAATGATGCTACATTTGCCAATTTACTGCAATCATAAAAACGCATTTCGAATTGTCCCAAAACATTTGATAATTCAGCCTCATACGTATCATAATTCAACTGAAGAATCCTTGCTTTCAAAGACGGAAAATGTTTTCTTTGACAAGTAGGTACCGCGCGTTCCTTTGATAAAGGCGCCTTTTGCCGCAAGCAGTATTATTACGTAATAAATTTTTGTAGTTTAGTTACCTACTTATTAAAAATTTTTTTCTTCTCGAGATCTACTCAAAAAGCACTCGCGATCGACTGGTCGATCGCGATCGACCGTTTGAGCACCCCTGCACTAGAGAGTACATGTTTACTCCATGCACTGCAAAGTCAAGCTATTTTCTAAGTTTTCAAATATTTTTGTGAGATTTTCGTAGAATTTTTATTTTTATTCTTGCGAGAGAAGATGCCTTTACTCATTTTCTAAATCTCTGTGTTTACCATTTGATATTACAAATTTTTTACAAATTAGGAAACAAAGTTTTTTTCCCCATACCTGCTTCCTAACGAAAAATTGAAATATGTAATTTCACGACATTAATTTTACATAATTTTCAATAAAAATGTTTGGAAGAAGGTTTGAAGATCATAAATTTTGCACATACTCAAAGTCACAATATACACGATAGTACACAATATACAAATCATAGAACTGATTATCTGAAAAATCTTTAAAAAAATTCAGTGAACTACTATGAGGTCTATAGGAACAATGTCTATGAGTTTCAGACTTTTCCCATGACAGGATCTAAATTTGTGAACCAAAGGGTTGATGATACGGTTATTTACGAAAATCCGCTCATGAGGTCGCACGGACGGGACTTTTAGCGAATTTTTGAAGAAAATTAAGCTATTGTTCTCGCCTCAAAATTTGTAGAATGTGAATTTTTGAAAAAAAATTATGCAGAAATCCGTTTCAGGCTATTCTGAATCATATTCTGAAGTTTAACGCATTTTTTTATGTATGTATATATGTATGTATGTATGTATGTATGTATGTATGTGTCATTCCAGACGATAACTGTCCGTAGAATTGTGCTAGAAACTTCAAACAAATTTTAAAATGTTAAGGGCACAAAACGAAAGTTCAAGTTCGTTGGCCAGCTTGATCGGATTACATCTTCGGGTTGAAATTTTCAAAAATGTAGTCAAAAATTTCAAAATAGCCTGTTTTTTGCGATTTGTCGTGTGAATTAATTTTTTCAGCATACCAACATGTGGTATATTCGGAATCAGCGTAAAATTTCCCATAAGAATATGTATCAAGTTTTCAAAAATTTCAAAGTTGAAAAATCAGTCAAAATCGAAATAATGCCGTTCGCTGGTTGTAAAAATCGGTAATATTCTTCAAAAATTCGCTCATGGGGTCATGCTGCATGACTGGACTTTTTTAATGTATGTATGTATGTATGTATGTATGTGTCATTCCAGACGATAACTGTCCGTAGAATTGTGCTAGAAACTTCAAACAAATTTTAAAATGTTAAGGACACAAAACGAAAGTTCAAGTTCGTTGGCCAGCATGATCGGATTACATCTTCGGGTTGAAATTTTCAAAACTGTAGTCAAAAATGTCAAAATAGCCTGTTTTTTGCGATTTGTTGTGCGAAATAATTTTTTCAACATACTAACATGTGGTATATTCGGAATCAGTGTAAAATTTCCTATAAGAATATGTATCAAGTTTTCAAAAATTTCAAAGTTGAAAAATCAGTCAAAAATCGAAATAATGCCGTTTTTGCATGAAACATTGTCCTAATTCATATTGAACTACTCTTATGGAAGTATCCCTGTATAACCAATCCTAGAACCATGCTGTTTAAAACGTAGGTAGTAGGTGCTTGTGTAAATAAAAAAAAATGTAATCACAACTGATGAGTTTACTCTGTGAAATATTCCGTCCTCCGATTCTCTCGGTCGCTCTCTTTAATGTTTTACGCTCAACTGTTTTAGGACTTGATGTAGCTTTAATACTGACTGTGGCTTAGAAAATATCAGCTATGAAATTATGAAGAAGTTCTATTTATGTACGTACTAGCACGCAGACCCAAAATCATAAACTAAAATTTCTCTACGCGATCAATAGCGACTGAAATATCGAAGATTTCGCACCTTGGGAGTGATACTGGTATAAGACCAAAAACATAAATTCTGGGAAATCGCATTTAAAGATTTTTTATGACTTTGTTGGCGTACTACAGACACACTATTCATATTTTCTCGGTTCTTTTTGGTCTGTACCCAGGTATGCATATACCATCTACCTATACTGCCCTACTTCTAATTAGCTTCTCCACCTTTCTGTTTTTGATTAACATAATTATAATTATAAAAATCTTATGATGTACCACTAACACGTAAAACACAACAAACCTTGATTTTTTCCTTCGTACAATATTGGTACATCGCGAGTTAATCACCAGGTTGCCTCAGTACGACTACTAATATTTTGGGCGAATAGTGGTGCGTTGCAAAATATGTACCGGTACAACAGTGAAAAACACGAAGAAACTTGCTATTCCTTGGTTCAATAGCGGTACTTCTTAAATCTCGAGTAGTACTACGCTTAGTTTTCGAGTAATTTGATTTCTTAGTATTTTTTTCGTGTTTTCGACCTTTTTTCACTAAAACTATTATAACTCTCTTAATTTGCTGTGAAAATTCAAATTTGAGGATACCGTTGAAAAGAGCATTAAATTTCCTATCGGATAAATGCCTTAGCTTTCTTAAGACTGAAGGTTTGAGACATGAAAAAGCCCTCAGAAAAGCAAATATTCGTTATTTTGATTTGTTTGAAGAAAACCAGAATTAGATACAGTAAACTTGATTGAAATCAAGAATCCTTCGCTTGAATTTGAAGATTCCATTTCAAACGAAACGTGGTACAAGTTCTTAGCGCTTTTTTTAATCCCCTTCATGTATTCAATTCTAAATATACAGATTTTTCATCATTCACTAATGATTGTCATAAAGTTTTGGTTCGATTTTCCAAGCGACACTACATGTTTTAATGTTGAACTTCATAGGAAAATCTCAATAAACTTCTCGAGATCTTATTAGTACTCGAGAACTTAAATAAAGGATAAATACCTGGTTTGTCGTATCGATAGTGATTAATGTCGGAATGAACCACTATTAACACCGAATTTTCTATCTTCGTTCGTTGACAGCTGGAACATGACTGACATAGACCGACCTTTCCCCGACGCTAAATGAAGACTTTGACCAGAATCATACTGGTTTATCCTGCTCTCTACCGGTCACTTTATGTCCTATGATTAAACCGATACTAGCCGCATGTAGAGCTCGTCAAAATGTACACAGTAGTATATACAGGGTGATTCCCTCGCAGATGCAAAAGAAAAAAATTTGGGAGAAACTACATCAAAAATGGAGTAAAATGCCGCCAACTGCATATTTTTATCTCAATCCGTTCTCGAGATATGATTTTTTAAAGGTTTTTTCAGGAAAACCGTGTTTCTTTCCTTTTAAACTCAAATTTTTCCACTTTACTTCATTCAATTTTAACTTTTGACCACATTTTCGGAATTAGCATTAAATTTACTATAAGAATAGTGTACTTTGGTTCTTAAAAAGTACCATCCAAAGGCCCTCACGTCAGCTCAAACATTGACGATTTTGAAAAAATAATATTTCTGAAAATCTTTAAATCTTTACTACTCTTCCAAAACGAATCCCAACGGTATAATCAAGTTTACTTTTATTTTGTTATTTAGGGGAGAAAATTATGTTTTAATGTTAAAAAATGTGGGGTTTTCAATGAAATTGTTGGTTTTCTCGAAAGATGACCCTCCATGAACCTACGAGTATGGGGGTCGGTTTCTATGTATTTTTTCAGGCTGAACCGAATGGTAACGTTTGTAGATCTCTCCGACTCCGTTATAACCGAGTTTTACACTTAAAATCGCAAATGTTTAGTTTGTTTGTTACGATTAAATGTATGTGTGTTCTGGGGTAAAACTAGTTAATTAAAGTGTAAAACTCGATTATAACGTAGTTGAGAGATCTGCAAGAGTTTCCATTCGATCCAGCGAAAAAAAATACATAGAAACCGACCCCATACTCGTTGGTTCATGGAGGGTCATCTTTCGAGAAAACCAACAATTTCATTGAAAAAACCCACATTTTTTAACATTAAAATCTTATTTTCTCCCCTAAATAATAAAATAAAAGTAAACTTGATTATACCGTTGGAAAGCATATTAGATGAAGCAGTTTTCATGAGATTTGCCAGTTTCCAGGATTCTTTTTAAAAGAGTAGTAAAGTTTTAAAGATTTTCAGAAGTATTATTTTTTCAAAATCGTCAATGTTTGAGCTGATGTGAGGGCCTTTGGATGGTACTTTTCAAAAAACCAAGTACACTATTCTTATAGTAAATTTAGTGCTGATCCCGAATATGTGGTCAACAATTAAAGTCAAATGAAGTAAAGTGGAGAAATTTGAGTTTAAAAGGAAAAAAAACACGGTTTTCCTGAAAAAACCTTTAAAAAATCATATCTCGAGAATGGATTGAGATAAAAATATGCAGTTGGCGGCATTTTACTCCATTTTCGATGTAGTTTTACCCAAATTTTTTTTTGCATTTGCGAGAGACTCACCCTGTATAACTCAAAACTGCCATTTTTGGACTTATACCAGTATCACTCCCAGGGTGCGATTTCTTCAAAAATTCGCTCATGGGGGTCATGCTTCATGACTGGACTTTTTTCCAATAAATCCTAGTTTTTCGCGACACCCCGAGGGGCTGTGGTGGGGGTGGGGAGGGGGGAGGGGAAGGGGGGAGGTCTCTTGAGTTCCAAAGGGCGCCTCTCAAGTACCGAGGAGGCCTCTCGAGCTCCTCCGCCTCCACTCAACTCATTTGTATGCCGAAGCCTCCGGAGTCGTTAGCAGCCCCCCCTCCCCCTCACCTTCCACCATCTTATACGCGTTTTCCCTTATTTTCTCAAGGAGGTCACGTATTTCCCTCCAAGACTCCTAAAAGCGGCTTGGCGAATACCAGAACCACCTTATTCCTTCCTCCTCACCCCCTCCTGCCTTATTCCTATCCTTATTCCTCTCCTTATTCTTCTCCGCCCTTCATTTACCTTCCAAGCCTCGAAACTGATCTGTTTTCCTCAGTAGGGTAAGCGGTTTTTTTCTCTTCAACTCTTTCGATTCTTAAACTTTGATTTCAACAACTACTAAAGGTTTTGCTAGAGGTCAAATCTGAGTTTATATTTTATATTTTTCACCACAATATGCTGAACAAAATCTTCTATTTGTTATTTATTTTTTATTCTTTCTATTATTTTCCAGTCAAAATTTTTCAATTTTCAAAGTTGAAAAAAAACGGGTCCGAAAATTGCAAATTTTCGGCGGACTTGCAAAACTGCAGTTTTTCCACCATCTTATACGCGTTTTCCCTTATTTTCTCAAGGAGGTCACGTATTTCCCTCCAAGACTCCTAAAAGCGGCTTGGCGAATACCAGAACCACCTTATTCCTTCCTCCTCACCCCCTCCTGCCTTATTCCTATCCTTATTCCTCTCCTTATTCTTCTCCGCCCTTCATTTACCTTCCAAGCCTCGAAACTGATCTGTTTTCCTCAGTAGGGTAAGCGGTTTTTTTTCTCTCTTCAACTCTTTCGATTCTTAAACTTTGATTTCAACAACTAAAGGGTTTGCTAGAGGTCAAATCTGAGTTTATATTTAATGTTTTTCACCACAATATGCTGAACGAGATCTTCTATTTGTTATTTATTTTTTATTCTTTCTATTATTTTCCAGTCAAAATTTTTCAATTTTCAAAGTTAAAAAAAAAACGGGTCCGAAAATTGCACATTTTCGGCGGACTTGCAAAACTGCAGTATTTCCACCATCTTATACGCGTTTTCCCTTATTTTCTCAAGGAGGTCACGTATTTCCCTCCAAGACTCCTAAAAGCGGCTTGGCGAATACCAGAACCACCTTATTCCTTCCTCCTCACCCCCTCCTGCCTTATTCCTATCCTTATTCCTCTCCTTATTCTTCTCCGCCCTTCATTTACCTTCCAAGCCTCGAAACTGATCTGTTTTCCTCAGTAGGGTAAGCGGTTTTTCTCTCTTCAACTCTTTCGATTCTTAAACTTTGATTTCAACAACTAAAGGGTTTGCCAGAGGTCAAATCTGAGTTTATATTTTATATTTTTCACCACAATATGCTGAACAAAATCTTCTATTTGTTATTTATTTTTCATTCTTTCTATAATTTTCCAGTCAAAATTTTTCAATTTTCAAAGCCGAAAAAAAAACGGGTCTGAAAATTGCAAATTTTCGGCGGACTTGCAAAACTGCAGTTTTTCCACCATCTTATACGCGTTTTCCCTTATTTTTCAAGGAGGTCACGTATTTCCCTCCAAGACTCCTAAAAGCGGCTTGGCGAATACCAGAACCACCTTATTCCTTCCTCCTCACCCCCTCCTGCCTTATTCCTCTCCTTATTCTTCTCCGCCCTTCATTTACCTTCCAAGCCTCGAAACTGATCTGTTTTCCTCAGTAGGGTAAGCGGTTTTTTTCTTTTCAACTCTTCGATTCTTAAACTTTGATTTCAACAACTAAAGGTTTTGCCAGAGGTCAAATCCGAGTTTATATTTTATATTTTTCACCACACTATGCTGAAAAAATCTTCTATTTGTTATTTATTTGTTATTATTTCTGTATTTTCCAATCAAAATTTATCAATCTTCAAAGTTTAAAAAAAAGCAGGTCCAAAAATTGCAAATTTTCGGCGGACTTGCAAAAATGCAGTTTTTCCACCATCTTATACGCGTTTTCCCGTATTTTCTCAAGGAGGTCACGTATTTCCCTCCAAGACTCCTAAAAGCGGCTTGGCGAATACCAGAACCACCTTATTCCTTGCCTCCTCACCCCCTCCTGCCTTATTCCTATCCTTATTCCTCTCCGCCCTTCATTTACTACATTAATGGCTACGAAAATTCAAAATTTTTGGAACCATTGCAATAGCTTTATTTTCTAAGAAAATTCGCTAAAACGACGGGGGTCGTTGAATTGTAATTCAGTTGTATTGGGCTATGATCGTATCATTAATAAATGAATAAATAAATACCTAATGAAAAAAGTCCAGTCATGCAGCATGACCCCATGAGCGAATTTTTAAAGAATTCTTCGACATTTCAGTCGCTATTGATCGTGTTGAGAAATTTTAGTTTATGATTTTGATAGACAAACATGGAATCAATTTATTAACACATGCACAGAGTAAACTCATCAGTTGTGATTACATTTTTTTTTTTTTTTTTTAAAGCACCTACTACCTACGTTTTAAACAGCATGGTTCTAGGATTGGTTATACAGGGACACTTCCAAAAGAGTAGTTCAATCTGACTTTGGACAATGTTTCATGCAAATACTACCGATTTTTACAACTAGCGAACGGCATTATTTCGATTTTTGACTGATTTTTCAACTTTGAAATTTTTGAAAACTTGATACATATTCTTATAGGAAATTTTACGCTGATTCCGAATATACCACATGTTAGTATGCTGAAAAAATTATTTCGCACAACAAATCGCAAAAAACAGGCTATTTTGAAATTTTTGACTACATTTTTGAAAATTTCAACCGAAGATGTAATCCGATCATGCTGGCCAACGAACTTGAACTTTCGTTTTGTGCCCTTAACATTTTAAAATTTGTTTGAAGTTTCTAGCACAATTCTACGGACAGTTATCGTCTGGAATGACACATACATACATATATACATACATACATACATATATACATACATATATACATACATACATACATAAAAAAATGCGTTAAACTTCAGAATATGATTCAGAATAGCCTGAAACGGATTTCTGCATAAATTTTTTTCAAAAATTCACATTCTACAAATTTTGAGGCGAGAGCAATAGCTTAATTTTCTTCAAAAATTCGCTAAAACGAGCATACATTTTCACCTCATGTGCTTCTTGCCTTTTCTTTAGCTAAATAGAAATAATAATAGCTTGGGGGTTCCCAAACGATAGATCGCATTAAATTATTATACACATTATTATTATCGCCATAAGGATGTATAAGTAAGTTCCTACACATTTGAGATTATTGGCGCACTAAAAAGTATTACAACCACCTCCTAAAATGTGTAGAAAAATAGCTTAAATGAGGAGAAAAAATGTGTGAACGCCCAGTGAGGAAGCAAAACGTGTCCCCATATGTCCCATTTTGACGAGGTGATTTTTTTTTTTTTTTTTTTTTTCCCAATATTCTTTATTGCACCAAGTATTACTTATTAACAATATTATTTTGAAAATATGGACTTTAATTCAAAACTAAGATACATCACTGAGTTTTGTTGATTATGGTGGATGTTTCACTTCACTGCTTCACAAGTAAGCAAGGTCGAGTGGTTTGGTACGCTTCAATCTTCTGATGATATCACTTGTATCAAGGAGTTGGACAGCTTCCTCGTTGATGTGACATCTTAACCGCTGTAGGTGTCTCACAGCTTGTCGCTTTATAGCATCATTTATTGTTTCGATCCGAAGCTCATGATGGAGACGTTCGTTTCGAAAGTACCATGGTGCATTGACCACCGTTCTTAGCACATTGTTCTGGAATTTTTGGATGATGGCTCGATTTGACTGAGCCGTACAGCCCCAAAGCTGAGCTCCATAAGTCCAGACTGGTTTAAGGACTTGGTTATACAATGTTAGCTTGTTCTGGGTTGACAACTTCGACCGTCTCCCCATTAGCCAATGCATTTTAGAATTAGTTCTTCCTTCTTTTTCTTGACATGGGCTTTCCGTCTAAGTTTGGCGTCCAGTGTCATGCCTAGGTATTTGGCTTCATTAGCATTCGGAATAACTTTTCCCATGAAATGTACCGGAATATACTCGATTCTCTTGTTGGTGAAATCGACATGTACCGACTTAGTTTCATTTATCTTGATTCTCCATTTTGCTGTCCACTTTTGTATGCTGGATATTGATTGATTTAACTTGTTGGTGGATTCAGTGTTACATTCTCCGACTGCCAAAATCGCTGTATCATCTGCGAAGGTGGCTGTGGTGTTCATTCCAATTTCTGGGAGATCACTGGTGTAAAGGACATACAAGAGCGGTCCAAGAACACTCCCTTGTGGGACTCCTGCCTTGATTAGCTTTGGCTCTGAGTAGGCGTCTTCTTGCTTTATTCTGAAATAGCGATTGGTGAGATAAGACTGAAGCAGCTCAGCATACTTTATTGGTAGATTTTTGCGCAGCTTGTAGTTGAGTCCCTCATGCCAAACTTTGTCAAACGCCTGAGGGACGTCTAGGAAGACGGCTGAGCAGACTTTCTTTTCCTCAAGGGCTTGTTCAATTATATGTGTTATTCTATGGACTTGATCGATAGTGGAATGTTTCTGTCGAAAGCCAAACTGGTGCCTTGGGAACAGCTTACGTTCTTCGATTATGGGTACTAGTCGCTTGTGGATTAGTTTTTCAAATAATTTTGATAATACTGGTAGAAGTGAGATTGGTCTGTACGAACTTGGCTCCGTGGGAGGCTTTCCAGGTTTAGGAATCATTATGACCTCGGCAATCTTCCACAACTGAGGAATGCAACGGTGTTTTATAATTGCATTAATAATCATGGTTATTTTTGCAATGGCTTTACGCGGGAGATGCTTAAGGATCTGACCAGTGATAAGGTCGTAGCCAGGAGCCTTTTTTGGACTGATTTCCTTATCGATTATGAGCTTAATCTCTTTGATAGTAACGGGTGGAATGTCGACATCTTGATCAATACCATTTGCGACCTCTAGAGTCAGTTCATCTGTCATAGCAATGTTTTGAGTGAATATGTTTGCTAGGTAATCAGCAAAAATCGCTGCTTTGTCTTGATTACTCTTAGCCCAACTCCCATCGGAATTTTTTATGGGTGAAGCTTGTAAGTATGTAACGACGGGGGTCGTTGAATTGTAATTTAGTTGTATTGGGCTATGATCGTATCATTAATAAATGAATAAATAAATACCTAATGAAAAAACGAGCGTACATTTTCACCTCATGTGCTTCTTGCCTTTTCTTTAGCTAAATAGAAATAATAATAGCTTGGGGGTTCCCAAACGATAGATCGCATTAAATTATTATACACATTATTATTATCGCCATAAGGATGTATAAGTAAGTTCCTACACATTTGAGATTATTGGCGCACAAAAAAAGTATTACAACCACCTCCTAAAATGTGTAGAAAAATAGCTTAAATGAGGAGAAAACTCGGCGCTCCGCGCCTCGCCAGGGGGCAAGCCCCCTGGACCCCCGGTTACCTCTATTTACATACTTCGGACGAAATTATTGAAACACAGAATGACAACCAAACAAGCGTCATTGTTTACTATTCATTCATAACATCAATTTATATAGTTATAGTATGAAACTACGAAAAAAAATACGAAATAAATTCGTGATAAATCAAGAGCGATTTATCAAGTAAATGTCCTAAAGAGGCTACATACGAAATCACAGCTTCCTAGAGTGTAAAGTATAGAAATTAGCTTTAAAAGCCACTCATCTGATCCGGACCCTGGACATCGTCAAGTAAATGTCCTAAAGAGGCTACGTACGAAATTACAGCTTCCTAGAGTGTAAAGCATAGAAATTAGCTTTAAGAGCCACACATCTGATCCGGACCCTGAGCATCGTCAAGTAAATGTCCTAAAGAGGCTACATACGAAATTACAGCTTCCTAGAGTGTAAAGCATAGAAATTAGCTTTATGAGCCACACATCTGATCCGGACCCTGAGCATCGTCAAGTAAATGTCCTAAAGAGGCTACAAACGAAATTACAGCTTCCTAGAGTGTAAAGTATAGAAATTACCTATTCAAATTATTTAACCTCCGCTTCACAAATCAAACCGTTTACGTAATACTCAGATCACCTGCTATGAATCAAATCATCGAAACACAAGCTCAATGAAATCATCAGAAATTAACAAGCGGTTGCAATCATGTTCACAATATCAATTATTGAGAATGATCACCTGTGTGTAAACAATTATTTATATAACCATGCTCATAACTCAGTTTGTTGGACACGCACTTCGCAGTAGTTAACATAATATTGTTGGATAAATCGAGAGCTTTCGAACGAATGGTCAACGAATTTTGTGGGATGAAAAACGACGAAGTACCATATCCCTAGCAACGACTCGGTTGTACGTGAAAATCATCCGTCACACATTTCGTTACCATCCCGCGTTCCATTTTCGGCTAGTTAGTCCATGGCTAAAACACATTCTGTGTTAAAATGGGTGAACGCCCAGTGAGGAAGCAAAACGTGTCCCCATATGTCCCATTTTGACGAGGTGATGAACAGGGGTTTTATATGGATAATGCACACCTATTTATGTATACAAGCGTAGAAATTAACTACCTATCTATGTCTGTACGGGTTTCTCATAGAGTCAGTGGCGTAGCTGAGTCATTTTTCATGGAGGGGCAACAGTCCAGGATTTCATTTTATTAGCGAATTTTTGAAGAAAATTAAGCTATTGCTCTCGCCTCAAAATTTGTAGAATGTGAATTTTTTAAAACATTTTATGCAGAAATCCGTTTCAGGCTATTCTGAATCATATTCTGAAGTTTAACGCATTTTTTTATGTATGTATATATGTATGTATGTATGTATATATGTATGTATGTATGTATGTATGTGTCATTCCAGACGATAACTGTCCGTAGAATTGTGCTAGAAACTTCAAACAAATTTTAAAATGTTAAGGGTACAAAACGAAAGTTCAAGTTCGTTGGCCAGCTTGATCGGATTACATCTTCGGGTTGAAATTTTCAAAAATGTAGTCAAAAATTTCAAAATAGCCTGTTTTTTGCGATTTGTCGTGCGAAATAATTTTTTCAGCATACTAACATGTAGTATATTCGGAATCAGCGTAAAATTTCCTATAAGAATATGTATCAAGTTTTCAAAAATTTCAAAGTTGAAAAATCAGTCAAAAATCGAAATAATGCCGTTCGCTGGTTGTAAAAATCGGTAATATTCTTCAAAAATTCGCTCATGGGGTCATGCTGCATGACTGGACTTTTTTCAAAATTTTTTATAGTTTTAGTTTTGATTTCTAGTTCTTGTTGCTGAGTATACGAAGACTGTTAATAAACTGTCTAACGTTCATATAAGTAGGTAGGCGCTCAATGGATTTTTGTAATGATGTGAAATCACGGAAGTTTTCATATTCATAAACATAACCTACCTATGGATTATTAAAGCATAATACTACTTATGGAAAAGTATTATCCAAATAACTAATCAGAACGTGAAAAACTACGATAAATACGAATACGTACCAACCGATGAACTGAGGAGCACTAGGTTTATTATACTATTATTCTAGATTTACTGCATGCAAATTCATATACTTATGTGGATTTGCTGTCTTACAGGTTTATCCTCAATTGTTACTTCCGCGTGAAAATAACTTTTTCTGGACAATATCACACAATTGTATTATATAAGTACGCGAAATGAAATACGAGGCATGAAACCGAGATCAAGAAACATAAAAAAATGTAAACAAACTCAAACCAGCAATATGATAGGTTAGAATAGAAATACTGCTACACTGGATTATTTTAATATTTTCTATTAAACTATTTCAATCACCACTGCAGGCTTCTATTTATTGTATTCTTGCTTCATTTAAACTGGGATTTTATTCGTAAATTAATGGTATAATACAGCGGGAAACTGTTTTGAAACGAACAACCAAGCTTGTACAAGTAGGCAGTGAAAAGTAGGGGAAGTTCAAAGGGGAATTGGTGGATACTGAACAATGGATATTTTTCTAGGGAAAAATCGCATATGGGCTCGCCCCAGAAGGTAGTGGGGAACGACTTGATTTCAGTTTGTAGTATCCACATTTCCGTTTCCTTGACTAGGTGATTTTACTACTCTCCGTGGGGCTGTACAATATCCACGCCATTTTGCCCCTACAGAAACGAACCTAATAAAAATGTCTTCATTTCTAAGAGCGTCTCATGTCGCTAGGCAACCAGAATCGTATAGTAGTTGTGTTTTACCAATTACATTCTTTAATTGAAGGTGTTCGGTAGGTACTGAAGTTAGAAGCGTAAAATTATTAATTTGGTTATATCCATACAACAAAATTTTGCATCCTCTATAATTTATGGAGGGTCCTGCCCACCCTGCCCCTCCTCAAACTACGCCACTGCATAGAGTACGGGTTTTTATACCATACCGCCTGGTAACCCTGACTGTACTTGTGGATAGTATAGATTGGCTACCAAACTGGAGAGGCATATTCCAGCAAAGGGTGCAGAAGGGCGTTATACAATACAACTACAGGACAACTATTTCAAGTATTTAAATAGTGTGTGAGAGAAGGCAAATCAATTGATAACCGTCTAATAACAGAAATAATGGACTGTAGTGTAGTACTTTGGAGCGCCTAAGTCAGACACAAACAAAACAAATTGGGTAGGCAGGCTGCAAGCTGCAATGCCTAAGAACATAGTCCACTCAAGAATTGCACCGTTTTCCTCTCTCTGTGATTTCGTTACATTTAGTAAACGTTATCTGTCATTTCAAGATAATGTGCAGGAACAAACTTACATGGTCCGCTTGAGGGGTCACAGAAACTACGGGACCATCAGGTAGAATCGCCGATCACGTTTCAAGTTCAGTGTGTCTTGAAATAAAGTCGAAGATGAGTGACTCTGACAGTGAAGGTGTTACTGAGGACACAGTGAGTGACTATGACTGTGACGGTGTTATTGAGGTTCTAGAGGATACAGTAAGTTCATTTTCATTAACAACATTCCCTAAATCCAATTTCATATTCGTATTTCCATCATACTACCATTCATTCACTTCCATTATTCATTCACTCGCTCATTTGGATCGCACGTGATATCTTGAGTCGAGAGGTGTAATTGGGAGAGAATTTTCAACTTTAGCGTCTCAACCACGGCACTGGCTGATTTTCGAGCTAACAAACAATATATATTTCGTTTTAGCGAATTTTCTTAGAAAATAAAGCTATTGCAATGGCTCCTAACATTTTAAAATAAAAATTTTCAAAACTTTTCTTCATCGAAATCTGTTTTGAGGCAGTCTGAAATGATTCCTGGATCATATATATACATATATATATATATATATATATATATATATATATATATATATATATATTTATATAGATATATATATGTATGTGTCATTCCAGACGATAACTCTCGATAGAATTGAGATAAAAACTTCGTTCTCTCGCCAAAAAATCAAGCATTTCAAAAGAAAGGATGAGTTTGTTGGACAACACTTTTTGAGCACATTAAATTGGTCAAATGTCAAAAAATATACTAAAAAAACCTTTAAAAATGGCTAAAAACGGCTAAAAATCGTTCAATTTATATTTTTTGGTATAATAGTGCTCAAATAAAGTTCATTAACTATAAAATAGAACATCCAAAAATGTATGTACACAATTATGCTGAAAAATTTACTTAAAATTCATCAAAATTTGCTAAAAAATCGATAAAAACTGCAAAAAAGCTAAAAATTCAGAACCTCTATTTGAATAGCAGGTTATTATATGGATACGTTCTTTGCCATAAAATTAATGGTTAACGATTTCCTTGCACTCAAAAAGCTCAAATTTCAAAACAATACAAACGAAAAACAATATTATATAATACGATGATTTACGAAAATTCGCTCATACGATCATGCTGCATGACTGGAACTTTTTTTATTTTTTATTCGAGATAAAAACGTCTGCCAAGTTGGGTGTGGCTTCTTCGTTTCAGTAACATGAATGAATAGAAGAACAGAGAAATGTTTAATATAATCTTTTAGGATGCATCGGAGGTTCCTGTGGAGTTTGAGCAAAATCCTCACTCAAGATGCACGAAAAGTTCCATTCATGCAGCATGATCGTATGAGCGAATTTTCGTAAATTATCATATTGTATAATATTGAATTGTTTTGAAATTTGAGCTTTTTGAGTGCAAGGAAATCGTTAACCATTAATTTTATGGCAAAAAACTTATTCTAAGTAATAACCTGCTATTCAAATAGAGGTTCTGAATTTTTAGCTTTTTTTTCAGTTTTTATCGATTTTTTAGCAAATTTTGATGAATTTTAAGTACATTTTTCAGCATAATTGTGTACATACATTTTTGGATGTTCTATTTTATAGTTAATAAACTTCATTTGAGCGATATTCTACCAAAAAATATAAATTGAACGATTTTTAGCCGTTTGTAGCCATTTTTAGAGATTTTTTTTGTCCATTTTTTGAAATTTGACCAATTTAATGTGCTCAAAAAGTGTTGTCCAACGAACTCATCCTTTCTTTTGAAATGCTTGATTTTTTGGCGAAAGAGCGAAGTTTTTATCTCAATTCTATCGAGAGTTATCGTCTGGAATGACACACACATATATATATATATATATATATATATACACACTCGGCGCTTCGCGCCTCGCCGGGGGGCTTCGCCCCCCTGGACCTCCCGCATTTTTTCTCTTTTCTACTGTGTAGAAAACTAGGATAATTTGCTATGCAATTCTTAGCCTGAAAACGCTAAAAAAATAAAGTATACAAAAATTTGGATATAAAAAAATATTCAAGCCTGGCTGGGATTCGAACCCACGAACTCGCGCTTCGCGTTACGGACATTTTTCGTTAGGTACGGACGTTTTTCGTTATGGACGTTACAAAAAAAATTGTTGGGGGTCGGCCTAAGAATTGGATAGCAATTAATATATATAAAGCGTTAAAATCCAAGAATCATTTCGGAATGCCTCAAAACAGATTTCGATGAAGAAAATTTTTGAAAATTTTTATTTTAAAATTTTTGGAGCCATTGCTATAGCTTTATTTTCTAAGAAAATTCGCTAAAAAAGGAAGCTTCATAGATATTTCGTTTGCTCGGGCTTGAAAACTGCCAGTGATTGGGAAGCGATAGAGTTCATTGGGACAATCTGCAGTCTAAACCGATCAAGCCCTGGAAATTTCATCGTATTCGGAAAAAAACTAAAGCTTTCATGCTGCTTACAAGGATTTGAAGTTCGCGCATGAGTGATACGATCGTGCTGAATCTCATGTGAAGTTTTCAAATCGTCATTCCCCAACTATCTTCCGAATTCATGAGAAAATGAAGCTTGATTGATTAACATGCGCAGTGGAAACTATCAATTTCTCAGTAATGAAATGAATGGAAGACCATTCTCAGCACAACCTAGTTCATCGTTTATTAACTTCTATTGACTAAAATTACCTATGTTGAAAAACAAAAAATAAATAACTGAAAGAATGAATTAATTAACAATCTTTAATTTTAGCCATTTGTTTAAGTGATTTTTGTTAGCACTTTTTTATTTATTTATTTTTATTAATTTATTTTAGTAATTCAATATGCTCAAAAGTGCTTGTCAACAAACTCATCCTTTCATTTGGTAAGCTTGATTTTTTTTTTGGAAGAACGGAATTTTTATATCAATCCTAAGGAGAGTTATCAATAGAAACGATACACACACACACATGCACAAGCGCACACACATATATATATATATGTGTGTGTGAAAAGTGTTAAATGGTCATTCGTTTCAGAATGTCTCAAAACGGATTTCAATGAAGAAATTGTTTGAAAGAAATTTTTCATTGTAAAATTTTTGGAGCCATGGCAATAGCTTCATTTATTACGAAAATTCGCTAAAATGTAGATGTTATGCTTATTGCAAGGATTTCACATTCGCGCATGCGCAGCAGCTAATCATGATGCTGTCGTGATGAAATTGATAAGGAGTGACTTGAATTCCAGGATAATACATGTTCACTTAAAAGGACAATTCTTGCTGGAAATGTAACGCTGAACACGCCGTATGATGTATGTACCACATATGATGGGTCTGAAATTGACTCCTTAACGGTCTTTTGCCTAAAAACTATCAAAAACGAGGGTTTTCGCCGAATTTCGTTTTTCTACGGTTTTTGATAGTGTTTGTACAAATTACACCACTTGGTGACCTGAAAAAAAATTGTGTTCTTACTTTGACTATTTCTGCGTTGAATGAGACCACCAGTAGCTCTGAAGGTGTAATCATTGATTTTTTGCGATTTATCAACGACCGAAAAACGTGTTTTTATGGAATATACCAAGAAAAATAAGTTGTCAAAAAACTGACGAGAAACACGTAATCGCAAAAAATCAATAACCACACCTCCAGAGCTGTTGTGGTGGTCTCATTCGACGCAGAAGTAGTCTAAGTAATAGCGAAAATAATTTCAGGTCGCCAAGTGGTGTAATTTCTACAAAAACTATTGAAAAACTGTGGGAAAATCCGTGAAAAACCACATTTTTTCGCAGTTTTTGGGCAAAATACACGTTAAGGAGGCATTTCAGACCCATCATATGTGGTACAGAAGTGTTCAGCGTTAAATTTCCAAGAAGAATATCACCTTTTAATTATAAATAAATTATCCTGGAATTTAAGAGATTTTTTCAAACATGCAGGTGCCGTACCTCAAAAATTATACGTCTACGTGAAAAACGGGCTTCGGATTCGGCACCCTGGAAAACCTCCAGGACCAGTTCCAGTCTCGTGAGGGCACGACTTTGATTTTTTTTTTTTTTTTTTTTTTTTTTTTTTTTTTTTTTTTTTTTTTTTTTTTTTGTTGGGCAGTGTAATTTATGAAAAGTTCCAGTCATGCAGCATGATCGTATGAGTGAATTTTCGTAAATTATCGTACTATATTAGGTTACATTGTTAGTGATTTTTTCAGCACTTTTTTGAAATTTGAACAATTTGCTGTGCTCAAAAAATGCTGGCCAACGAACTCGTCCTTCTGCTTGGATGGCTTGATTTTTTGGCGCTAGAAGGGAATTTTTATCTCAATCCTAAGGAAAGTAACGGTTCGTCTGGAAGGACATATAAATGTATGAACAAGTGTTAAACTCTAGGATTCGTTCCAGGATGTCTAAAAACGGATTTCAATGAATGAAATTTTCGAAAATTTTGATTTTAAAATTTTTGGAGACATTGCAATAGCTTTATATTCTACGAAAATTCGCTAAAAATTAACTCAAACGTTTTTAGCGAATTTTCGTAGCAAATGAATCTATTGGAATGACTCCAAAAATTTAAAACAACATTTTCGATAATTTTCTTCTTCGAAATCCGTTTCGGGACATTCTGAAACGAATATATATATATATATACTGATAAAGCATCCTCGCGAAACGTCTGACGTAAGTCCATCTTTAAACCTCTTGTTTTATCTCTCAATGAAGAGTATATATATATATATATATATATATATATATATATATATATATATATATATATATATATATATATATATATATATATATATATATATTTTTTTTTTTTTTTTTTAAATTTATATATGTGTCATTCCAGACGATCACTCTCCTTAGGATTGAGATAAAAATTCTGTTCTTGCGCCCAAAATATATAATCAAGCTTTCCAAACGAAAGGACAAGTTCGTTGGCTAGCATTTTTTGAGCATATTAAATTGGTCAAATTTCAATAAACTTGCTGAAAAAAAATCACTAAAAATAGCAAAAAAAGGTTCAAAATCGTTGAATTTATATTTTCTAGCAAAATATTGCTCAAATAATGTTTATAAACTATGAAAAATAGTATTCAAAAATTTATGGACAAAGTTATGCTGAAAAATGTAAATACTTGATTTTCATAAAAATGTGCACAAAATCGATAAAAACTGCAAAAAGCTAAAAATCCATAATCTCTTTGAATTCAGAACGAGTTTTTGCCATAAAATTTGAAGTTAATAATTTCTTTTCGCACTCAAGTCCTCAATTTTTAAAACGAGGTAACAATGAATATACAACAACAATTTACGAAAATTTGCTCATACGATCATGCGGCATGACTGGAACTTTTCTTTTTAATCCCAATTCTAAAAGGAGAGTTATCGTCTGGTATGACACACATCTTATTTAGGCCCTAGAGATAAGGGAAGTTGGGAATGGTGTAGGAAACTACAAACTATAATATAGGCCGTTTCATGCGCCGAAAGTTTCTGTCATTTAGCATGACCATTTCAGCGAATTCCCGTAGTTCTTCTCATATTTGTTAAATTGTTTTAAAATTCTATACTTTGTGTTTTCGGAAATTGTTAATTAATTATTAATAGCGAAAAATGTATAATGAAATAAAGAATAATATTCTGCCAGAGAAACCAATTATAAAATGATGTTTTTTGCTGATTTTTTTAAGAACATTTTGCTGAAATTTACGTAACTACCTATTCAGCATAACTTTGTGCATAAATTTTCACATGTTCTAATTATACTTGATGAACATTATTTGAAATATTCTGCTAAAAAAAAATATATAAATTTACCTATTTTTAGCAGTTTTATCCCATTTTAAGTGATGTTCTCTCATTTTTTTTTTTTTTTTTTTTTTTTTTTTCAGTTTTGACTTTGTCTTTAAATCCCTTCCTTCAGGGGGTAGTAGCGATTCACCAACAATTGTCGTGTTTTCGACCTAAATTTTTTCGTCACTTGAATAGTCATGACTCTCTTAATTTATGAATTATACTCAAATTTCAGAACACCGTTCGAAAGAGCGTTAAAGAAATTTCCATCTCCCTACTGCAAATTCTACTTTAAAAAAAAATTATTCAAAGGAGAAAATTGTACTCAAAAGTTCCAGTCATGCAGCATGATCGTATGAGCGAATTTTCATAAACTATCTATCGTACTATAGTATGTTAAATTGCATTGAAATAGGAGCAATTTTAGTTGAAAGAAATGGTTAAAAACCAATTACATGGCAAAAAACTTATTCTAAATAAAATTCCACTGATTCAAAAGGGATTTTTGATTGTTAAATTTTTTTGCAGTTTTTATAGATATTTTAGCAAATTTTAATGACATTTACTTAAGTACGTTTTTCATCATAATTTTGAGCAAACATTTTTAATGTCCTAGTTAATCGTTGAAAATTTAGTTTTGACTAAAATTATGCAAAAAAATAGAAATTTAACGATTTTCGCCGTTTTTGGCCGTTTTTAGTGATGTTCTCTCAATTTTTTTTTCTTTTTAATTTGACCAAATTATTGGGCTCAAATGTGACTGCTTGACTTTTTGGCGAAAGAACGTATTAAAAGGAAGGTTAAAAACGGAGCTTATTAAAGAGGATAAAATAATAATTATTTTTTGTAATACACTTTGTTACACTAGTTACACTATACACTTTGTAAAGAAATTTGTTTACCGTGATATTGAACGTAATAACTTGTTGAGCAGCAATAGTGCTCAAATTTCAAACAGACAGTTACGAAAAACAAAATTCTCCTATGAGCGGCTCCTTTTGTTTTCATAGAATCACCTATCCCCCCAAATTCTAATCATTTTATGAATAATCAATAAACTTACCACCAAAGATTAATATATACCTAATTCACGCGGAATAAAAATCCTGATATTACTAAATGTGGCGAAATCTGCGGTTGTGTCCCTGCAGGGGGGTGGGATGAGGAAGGAGGGAAGGATCCTTCCTTCCCCTGTAAGGAAACCACCAAAGCTCATCCGTAATACCAACACATGTAGTACAACACGATATGCTTTGAATCCGACAAATTGGAAACTAAGTGTTTTTTTTTTTTTTTTTTTTTTTTTAAATTAATTAGATAACTTTATTGTTTAAAAACATTACAGTTTTGCTCGAAATTAAATACAGTAGGATAAAGATCCTAATTCACATGGCACATGTAGTGAAGTGTAGCCCAGTGGCTACCCTTCATCCAGTTTATTCCAAATTTTCGAACTCCATATCTCCTAATAGAGCGTCTTGAAGGCGACGTTTTTTTAGGCGACGGCTCGGTGGGAGTTCAGGTGAATTGATGGGAATCGATGCTATTAAGGGATTAGTATGGTCCACCATTTTGCTGCTCATTCTCACATATGTGTCCTTGATCACAGTCTTCACCATCGGGATTCCAAGATCATTGTGGAGAACTGAATTTCGCACAAACCAGTCCGCTCCAGTTATCATGCGCAATACCCGGTTTTGCAACACTTGGATTTTATTAATGTGACATGTTGCAGCTGCTCCCCACAGTCCACATGAGTAAGTCCATATTGGTCGGATGAGAGAAAGATATATCAGTCTTTTTGTTGAGATGGAGAGAGGGGAATATTTTGTGAGCAGAGGTCGAAGCAGGCGAATCCGCTGTCGGATCTTATTTGTCAGGTAGGTGACATGCTCCTTCCAAGTCATTCGCTCATCTAAGTGAAGACCAAGGTATCGCACATGTGTCACAATGGGTATTGTTTCGTTGTTCATCGTAAGTTGGTCTGTGAAGTTCTGTCTCAAATAGGTGAAAGGTACTGCAGCTGATTTGGAGCTGTTGATCTTGAGTCTCCATTTCCTTGACCAATCCTCAATTTCACTAAGGTGACGTTGGAGTACCTCTCCAGCTTCGCGAAAACTGTCGGCTTTTGTCAACGTAGCTGTGTCATCTGCAAACTGAGCTGTCATTACGTCTGGTGGACTAGGAATGTCATGAGTGTATAGAAGGAATAGGAAGGGACCAAGAACACTTCCTTGGGGCACTCCTGATTTCATTGATTTAGAGGTAGAAAGTGCTCCTCCGCATTTTACAGAGAAAGTCCGTCCGTCTAGGTATGAAAATAAGATGCGGTATAAAGTGTCAGATAGGTGCGGCTTCACTTTAACCAAGAGACCTTTATGTAGAACCTTGTCAAATGCTTTTTCTGTGTCCAAGAACACTCCTAGACACACTTTTTTGCTCTCATACGTCTCAAGAATACTGAAACTAAGTGGCGGTTTAAAAGATGACGAGTAAATAGAAAATGTATAGAAAGACGGATATACGAAAATTGATCCATAACGCCATTTGTTTTCTAGTGCTAATACATAATGGTATGATCGAAACTATATTATCATTTTATGTGTACCTATGAAGAAGTTGTAGGTAGTAGATCTTAGGATTTCTAACAATTAACTATTTTTGCAGGGGGTCCGTCATCGTACCAGATGGACGGTTGATCTCAGCGACAAGAAGCGTGAACTAATTTCAGATACCTGGATTTTCGGGAGTGAAAAATGGTTTATGAGCTTGATTCTCAATGTAGAGACTACACTCAACAGTAGATATTTGTCATTGTACTTACATCACGCATCTACTGGAAGTTGTGATGTTAGCTTCAGACTGTGGCGAACAAATTCCGAAGATGGGACTTGTTACTTCAATAGAAGAAGAATAACCTTTGATGGAGTAAATGACCGCCCTCAGGGATCCTCAATAATCGTGAAGGAGGCCAACTTGGCATCAAAAAAAGGTATCTTGGGAAACAACGTTCAAGAAATATTCTGTCTTCAGCAGCTAGGAGAGTTAGAAGAATCCTCACAACCGAGCGATGATTTCCTAAAGAGGTTTTGTGGCATAGATATCCAACATATGGATGTGGACACAACCGTGGTAGTGGGATCAGAACAGTTTAAAGTACATAGATTCGCTCTAGAGGTTAACAGCAAAATTTTCGCGGCAATGTTCCGCCACAATTTGAATGAATCTCAGACTAACACAGTAACCATCGAAGATTGCGACCCATCTGTGTTCGAGGTGTTTTTGACATTCATCTACTCAGGAAATGTGGGAACTTTGATGGATGGCGAGGCCCATGAATTGTACGCTCTTGCGGACAAATACTCCGTGGACCGACTCAAACAGGCTTGCATGGACGCGATGAAGCTCATGTCTATATACAACGCCATTGATACTCTGATATTGGCAGACAAGTATGGAGAGGATTCTCTCAAAGAAGATGCTATAAAGTTTATAAAGCGATTCCCGAGAACAATAAAAGAAAAGTGGGGATGGGAAAGTCTCCGAGGCTGCCCAATGCTTATGGAAACGATCATTTGTGAATTGGCGGAGGAAATTACCGATGTCCGCGAGCAGATGGAAGCCAGCCTAATGAAGCTCGAAGAACAAACTAAGTTGATGGAGAAACTGGAGAAAGAAAGAAAGGTGAAACGGATCTCTATAGTAGACGCAATACGGGCGACGCAAAATCAGAGATATCCTTATAATTAAAATAGAAGCACATTCACTCTAGAATGATATTCATTTCAAACTTATTTTCAATATTCTTTAACATAAACCATTCAAATGGGATTTTCGGGAGTGAAAAATGGTTTATGAGCTTGATTCTCAATGTAGAGACTACACTCAACAGTAGATATTTGTCATTGTACTTACATCACGCATCTACTGGAAGTTGTGATGTTAGCTTCAGACTGTGGCGAACAAATTCCGAAGATGGGACTTGTTACTTCAATAGAAGGAGAAAAACCTTTGATGGAGTAAATGACCGCCCTCAGGGATCCTCAATAATCGTGAAGGAGGCCAACTTGGCATCAAAAAAAGGTATCTTGGGAAACAACGTTCAAGAAATATTCTGTCTTCAGCAGCTAGAAGAGTTAGCAGAATCCTCACAACCGAGCGATGATTTCCTAAAGAGGTTTTGTGGCATAGATATCCAACATATGGATGTGGACACAACCGTGGTAGTGGGATCAGAACAGTTTAAAGTACATAGATTCGCTCTAGAGGTTAACAGCAAAATTTTCGCGGCAATGTTCCGCCACAATTTGAATGAATCTCAGACTAACACAGTAACCATCGAAGATTGCGACCCATCTGTGTTCGAGGTGTTTTTGACATTCATCTACTCAGGAACTGTGGGAACTTTGATGGATGGCGAGGCCCATGAATTGTACGCTCTTGCGGACAAATACTCCGTGGACCGACTCAAACAGGCTTGCATGGACGCGATGAAGCTCATGTCTATATACAACGCCATTGATACTCTGATATTGGCAGACAAGTATGGAGAGGATTCTCTCAAAGAAGATGCTATAAAGTTTATAAAGCGATTCCCGAGAACAATAAAAGAAAAGTGGGGATGGGAAAGTCTCCGAGGCTGCCCAATGCTTATGGAAACGATCATTTGTGAATTGGCGGAGGAAATTACCGATGTCCGCGAGCAGATGGAAGCCAGCCTAATGAAGCTCGAAGAACAAACTAAGTTGATGGAGAAACTGGAGAAAGAAAGAAAGGTGAAACGGATCTCTATAGTAGACGCAATACGGGCGACGCAAAATCAGAGATATCCTTATAATTAAAATAGAAGCACATTCACTCTAGAATGACATTCATTTCAAACTTATTTTCAATATTCTTTAACATAAACCATTCAAATGGGATTTTCGGGAGTGAAAAATGGTTTATGAGCTTGATTCTCAATGTAGAGACTACACTCAACAGTAGATATTTGTCATTGTACTTACATCACGCATCTACTGGAAGTTGTGATGTTAGCTTCAGACTGTGGCCAACAAATTCCGAAGATGGGACTTGTTACTTCAATAGAAGGAGAAAAACCTTTGATGGAGTAAATGACCGCCCTCAGGGATCCTCAATAATCGTGAAGGAGGCCAACTTGGCATCAAAAAAAGGTATCTTGGGAAACAACGTTCAAGAAATATTCTGTCTTCAGCAGCTAGAAGAGTTAGCAGAATCCTCACAACCGAGCGATGATTTCCTAAAGAGGTTTTGTGGCATAGATATCCAACATATGGATGTGGACACAACCGTGGTAGTGGGATCAGAACAGTTTAAAGTACATAGATTCGCTCTAGAGGTTAACAGCAAAATTTTCGCGGCAATGTTCCGCCACAATTTGAATGAATCTCAGACTAACACAGTAACCATCGAAGATTGCGACCCATCTGTGTTCGAGGTGTTTTTGACATTCATCTACTCAGGAACTGTGGGAACTTTGATGGATGGCGAGGCCCATGAATTGTACGCTCTTGCGGACAAATACTCCGTGGACCGACTCAAACAGGCTTGCATGGACGCGATGAAGCTCATGTCTATATACAACGCCATTGATACTCTGATATTGGCAGACAAGTATGGAGAGGATTCTCTCAAAGAAGATGCTATAAAGTTTATAAAGCGATTCCCGAGAACAATAAAAGAAAAGTGGGGATGGGAAAGTCTCCGAGGCTGCCCAATGCTTATGGAAACGATCATTTGTGAATTGGCGGAGGAAATTACCGATGTCCGCGAGCAGATGGAAGCCAGCCTAATGAAGCTCGAAGAACAAACTAAGTTGATGGAGAAACTGGAGAAAGAAAGAAAGGTGAAACGGATCTCTATAGTAGACGCAATACGACTAGTCGTCTCTGAAAAGGGACGACCTCGTGGCAATTGGGCGGAAAGTTGATGTCCTCAACCGGAAGTCCAAAGAGGACGGTGAGAGTAGCAAGAAGAGGCCCGGGCCTGCTGTGACTTTTTCGGCCGGCGCCCCAAAGTTGAAAAGAACTTTGAAGAGAGAGTTCAAGAGTACGTGAAACCGCTCAGGGGTAAACGGAAAAGACCCGAAATTTCCGAAAGGGGAGATTCACGTCTTCTCGCTGGTCAGACGTCCCGCTCCTCGTGGACGGCTCTATGCCTCATTCGGATTTATTCGAAGCGAGTGGTGGAGCCGCCGAGGGTGGGTCTGTAGGGCCGCGGCGGACGCGACAGGTCGTACGTCTTGTGTAGTACCTACCTATAGTCTAGAGTTTCCGAGGGGGCTGAATGTGTTCTAGGATTACAGCTGATCCTAAAGGCGGATTAATTTTGTTATTGTTCATGTATCATTTTCAGAATGAATTATTCTGTATTATATGTATTTGAATATTTCTGCAATCAATAAAAGATACTCCGAGCTGTATTAAGGGTGAAGTGAAATGGTTGGAAATTTATGTTGAAATTATTTTAATTATGAATAAGTACCGTATAACTATTTTCATTGTTGAAATCATAATTCTTTCTGTTCGTAAATGGAATAGGTATATTCATATATAAATATTCGTTTATTTTCTGTTTCATATTCCTTAAATATCGGCGTCTAAGCACGGCTAATTTTTTCAAAGTGTTTGTCAGTCTGTCTGAATTTACTTTTTTCGATTATTAGATAGAAATCAAATCCGAGAGGGCATATAATTGATTTAATTTTTATTATTTGTCACCAATATTATTTGTCACCATTTGTGAATTGGCGGAGGAAATTACCGATGTCCGCGAGCAGATGGAAGCCAGCCTAATGAAGCTCGAAGAACAAACTAAGTTGATGGAGAAACTGGAGAAAGAAAGAAAGGTGAAACGGATCTCTATAGTAGACGCAATACGGGCGACGCAAAATCAGAGATATCCTTATAATTAAAATAGAAGCACATTCACTCTAGAATGATATTCATTTCAAACTTATTTTCAATATTCTTTAACATAAACCATTCAAATGGGATTTTCGGGAGTGAAAAATGGTTTATGAGCTTGATTCTCAATGTAGAGACTACACTCAACAGTAGATATTTGTCATTGTACTTACACACGCATCTACTGGAAGTTGTGATGTTAGCTTCAGACTGTGGCGAACAAATTCCGAAGATGGGACTTGTTACTTCAATAGAAGGAGAAAAACCTTTGATGGAGTAAATGACCGCCCTCAGGGATCCTCAATAATCGTGAAGGAGGCCAACTTGGCATCAAAAAAAGGTATCTTGGGAAACAACGTTCAAGAAATATTCTGTCTTCAGCAGCTAGAAGAGTTAGCAGAATCCTCACAACCGAGCGATGATTTCCTAAAGAGGTTTTGTGGCATAGATATCCAACATATGGATGTGGACACAACCGTGGTAGTGGGATCAGAACAGTTTAAAGTACATAGATTCGCTCTAGAGGTTAACAGCAAAATTTTCGCGGCAATGTTCCGCCACAATTTGAATGAATCTCAGACTAACACAGTAACCATCGAAGATTGCGACCCATCTGTGTTCGAGGTGTTTTTGACATTCATCTACTCAGGAACTGTGGGAACTTTGATGGATGGCGAGGCCCATGAATTGTACGCTCTTGCGGACAAATACTCCGTGGACCGACTCAAACAGGCTTGCATGGACGCGATGAAGCTCATGTCTATATACAACGCCATTGATACTCTGATATTGGCAGACAAGTATGGAGAGGATTCTCTCAAAGAAGATGCTATAAAGTTTATAAAGCGATTCCCGAGAACAATAAAAGAAAAGTGGGGATGGGAAAGTCTCCGAGGCTGCCCAATGCTTATGGAAACGATCATTTGTGAATTGGCGGAGGAAATTACCGATGTCCGCGAGCAAATGGAAGCCAGCCTAATGAAGCTCGAAGAACAAACTAAGTTGATGGAGAAACTGGAGAAAGAAAGAAAGGTGAAACGGATCTCTATAGTAGACGCAATACGGGCGACGCAAAATCAGAGATATCCTTATAATTAAAATAGAAGCACATTCACTCTAGAATGATATTCATTTCAAACTTATTTTCAATATTCTTTAACATAAACCATTCAAATGGGATTTTCGGGAGTGAAAAATGGTTTATGAGCTTGATTCTCAATGTAGAGACTACACTCAACAGTAGATATTTGTCATTGTACTTACATCACGCATCTACTGGAAGTTGTGATGTTAGCTTCAGACTGTGGCGAACAAATTCCGAAGATGGGACTTGTTACTTCAATAGAAGGAGAAAAACCTTTGATGGAGTAAATGACCGCCCTCAGGGATCCTCAATAATCGTGAAGGAGGCCAACTTGGCATCAAAAAAAGGTATCTTGGGAAACAACGTTCAAGAAATATTCTGTCTTCAGCAGCTAGAAGAGTTAGCAGAATCCTCACAACCGAGCGATGATTTCCTAAAGAGGTTTTGTGGCATAGATATCCAACATATGGATGTGGACACAACCGTGGTAGTGGGATCAGAACAGTTTAAAGTACATAGATTCGCTCTAGAGGTTAACAGCAAAATTTTCGCGGCAATGTTCCGCCACAATTTGAATGAATCTCAGACTAACACAGTAACCATCGAAGATTGCGACCCATCTGTGTTCGAGGTGTTTTTGACATTCATCTACTCAGGAACTGTGGGAACTTTGATGGATGGCGAGGCCCATGAATTGTACGCTCTTGCGGACAAATACTCCGTGGACCGACTCAAACAGGCTTGCATGGACGCGATGAAGCTCATGTCTATATACAACGCCATTGATACTCTGATATTGGCAGACAAGTATGGAGAGGATTCTCTCAAAGAAGATGCTATAAAGTTTATAAAGCGATTCCCGAGAACAATAAAAGAAAAGTGGGGATGGGAAAGTCTCCGAGGCTGCCCAATGCTTATGGAAACGATCATTTGTGAATTGGCGGAGGAAATTACCGATGTCCGCGAGCAGATGGAAGCCAGCCTAATGAAGCTCGAAGAACAAACTAAGTTGATGGAGAAACTGGAGAAAGAAAGAAAGGTGAAACGGACCTCTATAGTAGACGCAATACGGGCGACGCAAAATCAGAGATATCCTTATAATTAAAATAGAAGCACATTCACTCTAGAATGACATTCATTTCAAACTTATTTTCAATATTCTTTAACATAAACCATTCAAATGGGATTTTCGGGAGTGAAAAATGGTTTATGAGCTTGATTCTCAATGTAGAGACTACACTCAACAGTAGATATTTGTCATTGTACTTACATCACGCATCTACTGGAAGTTGTGATGTTAGCTTCAGACTGTGGCCAACAAATTCCGAAGATGGGACTTGTTACTTCAATAGAAGGAGAAAAACCTTTGATGGAGTAAATGACCGCCCTCAGGGATCCTCAATAATCGTGAAGGAGGCCAACTTGGCATCAAAAAAAGGTATCTTGGGAAACAACGTTCAAGAAATATTCTGTCTTCAGCAGCTAGAAGAGTTAGCAGAATCCTCACAACCGAGCGATGATTTCCTAAAGAGGTTTTGTGGCATAGATATCCAACATATGGATGTGGACACAACCGTGGTAGTGGGATCAGAACAGTTTAAAGTACATAGATTCGCTCTAGAGGTTAACAGCAAAATTTTCGCGGCAATGTTCCGCCACAATTTGAATGAATCTCAGACTAACACAGTAACCATCGAAGATTGCGACCCATCTGTGTTCGAGGTGTTTTTGACATTCATCTACTCAGGAACTGTGGGAACTTTGATGGATGGCGAGGCCCATGAATTGTACGCTCTTGCGGACAAATACTCCGTGGACCGACTCAAACAGGCTTGCATGGACGCGATGAAGCTCATGTCTATATACAACGCCATTGATACTCTGATATTGGCAGACAAGTATGGAGAGGATTCTCTCAAAGAAGATGCTATAAAGTTTATAAAGCGATTCCCGAGAACAATAAAAGAAAAGTGGGGATGGGAAAGTCTCCGAGGCTGCCCAATGCTTATGGAAACGATCATTTGTGAATTGGCGGAGGAAATTACCGATGTCCGCGAGCAGATGGAAGCCAGCCTAATGAAGCTCGAAGAACAAACTAAGTTGATGGAGAAACTGGAGAAAGAAAGAAAGGTGAAACGGATCTCTATAGTAGACGCAATACGACTAGTCGTCTCTGAAAAGGGACGACCTCGTGGCAATTGGGCGGAAAGTTGATGTCCTCAACCGGAAGTCCAAAGAGGACGGTGAGAGTAGCAAGAAGAGGCCCGGGCCTGCTGTGACTTTTTCGGCCGGCGCCCCAAAGTTGAAAAGAACTTTGAAGAGAGAGTTCAAGAGTACGTGAAACCGCTCAGGGGTAAACGGAAAAGACCCGAAATTTCCGAAAGGATAGATTCACGTCTTCTCGCTGGTCAGACGTCCCGCTCCTCGTGGACGGCTCTATGCCTCATTCGGATTTATTCGAAGCGAGTGGTGGAGCCGCCGAGGGTGGGTCTGTAGGGCCGCGGCGGATGCGACAGGTCGTACGTCTTGTGTAGTACCTACCTATAGTCTAGAGTTTCCGAGGGGGCTGAATGTGTTCTAGGATTACAGCTGATCCTAAAGGCGGATTAATTTTGTTATTGTTCATGTATCATTTTCAGAATGAATTATTCTGTATTATATGTATTTGAATATTTCTGCAATCAATAAAAGATACTCCGAGCTGTATTAAGGGTGAAGTGAAATGGTTGGAAATTTATGTTGAAATTATTTTAATTATGAATAAGTACCGTATAACTATTTTCATTGTTGAAATCATAATTCTTTCTGTTCGTAAATGGAATAGGTATATTCATATATAAATATTCGTTTATTTTCTGTTTCATATTCCTTAAATATCGGCGTCTAAGCACGGCTAATTTTTTCAAAGTGTTTGTCAGTCTGTCTGAATTTACTTTTTTCGATTATTAGATAGAAATCAAATCCGAGAGGGCATATAATTGATTTAATTTTTATTATTTGTCACCAATATTATTTGTCACCATTTGTGAATTGGCGGAGGAAATTACCGATGTCCGCGAGCAGATGGAAGCCAGCCTAATGAAGCTCGAAGAACAAACTAAGTTGATGGAGAAACTGGAGAAAGAAAGAAAGGTGAAACGGATCTCTATAGTAGACGCAATACGGGCGACGCAAAATCAGAGATATCCTTATAATTAAAATAGAAGCACATTCACTCTAGAATGATATTCATTTCAAACTTATTTTCAATATTCTTTAACATAAACCATTCAAATGGGATTTTCGGGAGTGAAAAATGGTTTATGAGCTTGATTCTCAATGTAGAGACTACACTCAACAGTAGATATTTGTCATTGTACTTACATCACGCATCTACTGGAAGTTGTGATGTTAGCTTCAGACTGTGGCGAACAAATTCCGAAGATGGGACTTGTTACTTCAATAGAAGGAGAAAAACCTTTGATGGAGTAAATGACCGCCCTCAGGGATCCTCAATAATCGTGAAGGAGGCCAACTTGGCATCAAAAAAAGGTATCTTGGGAAACAACGTTCAAGAAATATTCTGTCTTCAGCAGCTAGAAGAGTTAGCAGAATCCTCACAACCGAGCGATGATTTCCTAAAGAGGTTTTGTGGCATAGATATCCAACATATGGATGTGGACACAACCGTGGTAGTGGGATCAGAACAGTTTAAAGTACATAGATTCGCTCTAGAGGTTAACAGCAAAATTTTCGCGGCAATGTTCCGCCACAATTTGAATGAATCTCAGACTAACACAGTAACCATCGAAGATTGCGACCCATCTGTGTTCGAGGTGTTTTTGACATTCATCTACTCAGGAACTGTGGGAACTTTGATGGATGGCGAGGCCCATGAATTGTACGCTCTTGCGGACAAATACTCCGTGGACCGACTCAAACAGGCTTGCATGGACGCGATGAAGCTCATGTCTATATACAACGCCATTGATACTCTGATATTGGCAGACAAGTATGGAGAGGATTCTCTCAAAGAAGATGCTATAAAGTTTATAAAGCGATTCCCGAGAACAATAAAAGAAAAGTGGGGATGGGAAAGTCTCCGAGGCTGCCCAATGCTTATGGAAACGATCATTTGTGAATTGGCGGAGGAAATTACCGATGTCCGCGAGCAGATGGAAGCCAGCCTAATGAAGCTCGAAGAACAAACTAAGTTGATGGAGAAACTGGAGAAAGAAAGAAAGGTGAAACGGATCTCTATAGTAGACGCAATACGGGCGACGCAAAATCAGAGATATCCTTATAATTAAAATAGAAGCACATTCACTCTAGAATGATATTCATTTCAAACTTATTTTCAATATTCTTTAACATAAACCATTCAAATGGGATTTTCGGGAGTGAAAAATGGTTTATGAGCTTGATTCTCAATGTAGAGACTACACTCAACAGTAGATATTTGTCATTGTACTTACACACGCATCTACTGGAAGTTGTGATGTTAGCTTCAGACTGTGGCGAACAAATTCCGAAGATGGGACTTGTTACTTCAATAGAAGGAGAAAAACCTTTGATGGAGTAAATGACCGCCCTCAGGGATCCTCAATAATCGTGAAGGAGGCCAACTTGGCATCAAAAAAAGGTATCTTGGGAAACAACGTTCAAGAAATATTCTGTCTTCAGCAGCTAGAAGAGTTAGCAGAATCCTCACAACCGAGCGATGATTTCCTAAAGAGGTTTTGTGGCATAGATATCCAACATATGGATGTGGACACAACCGTGGTAGTGGGATCAGAACAGTTTAAAGTACATAGATTCGCTCTAGAGGTTAACAGCAAAATTTTCGCGGCAATGTTCCGCCACAATTTGAATGAATCTCAGACTAACACAGTAACCATCGAAGATTGCGACCCATCTGTGTTCGAGGTGTTTTTGACATTCATCTACTCAGGAACTGTGGGAACTTTGATGGATGGCGAGGCCCATGAATTGTACGCTCTTGCGGACAAATACTCCGTGGACCGACTCAAACAGGCTTGCATGGACGCGATGAAGCTCATGTCTATATACAACGCCATTGATACTCTGATATTGGCAGACAAGTATGGAGAGGATTCTCTCAAAGAAGATGCTATAAAGTTTATAAAGCGATTCCCGAGAACAATAAAAGAAAAGTGGGGATGGGAAAGTCTCCGAGGCTGCCCAATGCTTATGGAAACGATCATTTGTGAATTGGCGGAGGAAATTACCGATGTCCGCGAGCAGATGGAAGCCAGCCTAATGAAGCTCGAAGAACAAACTAAGTTGATGGAGAAACTGGAGAAAGAAAGAAAGGTGAAACGGATCTCTATAGTAGACGCAATACGGGCGACGCAAAATCAGAGATATCCTTATAATTAAAATAGAAGCACATTCACTCTAGAATGACATTCATTTCAAACTTATTTTCAATATTCTTTAACATAAACCATTCAAATGGGATTTTCGGGAGTGAAAAATGGTTTATGAGCTTGATTCTCAATGTAGAGACTACACTCAACAGTAGATATTTGTCATTGTACTTACATCACGCATCTACTGGAAGTTGTGATGTTAGCTTCAGACTGTGGCCAACAAATTCCGAAGATGGGACTTGTTACTTCAATAGAAGGAGAAAAACCTTTGATGGAGTAAATGACCGCCCTCAGGGATCCTCAATAATCGTGAAGGAGGCCAACTTGGCATCAAAAAAAGGTATCTTGGGAAACAACGTTCAAGAAATATTCTGTCTTCAGCAGCTAGAAGAGTTAGCAGAATCCTCACAACCGAGCGATGATTTCCTAAAGAGGTTTTGTGGCATAGATATCCAACATATGGATGTGGACACAACCGTGGTAGTGGGATCAGAACAGTTTAAAGTACATAGATTCGCTCTACCATCGAAGATTGCGACCCATCTGTGTTCGAGGTGTTTTTGACATTCATCTACTCAGGAACTGTGGGAACTTTGATGGATGGCGAGGCCCATGAATTGTACGCTCTTGCGGACAAATACTCCGTGGACCGACTCAAACAGGCTTGCATGGACGCGATGAAGCTCATGTCTATATACAACGCCATTGATACTCTGATATTGGCAGACAAGTATGGAGAGGATTCTCTCAAAGAAGATGCTATAAAGTTTATAAAGCGATTCCCGAGAACAATAAAAGAAAAGTGGGGATGGGAAAGTCTCCGAGGCTGCCCAATGCTTATGGAAACGATCATTTGTGAATTGGCGGAGGAAATTACCGATGTCCGCGAGCAGATGGAAGCCAGCCTAATGAAGCTCGAAGAACAAACTAAGTTGATGGAGAAACTGGAGAAAGAAAGAAAGGTGAAACGGATCTCTATAGTAGACGCAATACGGGCGACGCAAAATCAGAGATATCCTTATAATTAAAATAGAAGCACATTCACTCTAGAATGATATTCATTTCAAACTTATTTTCAATATTCTTTAACATAAACCATTCAAATTGTCAATAAAACCCATTTCAAATTTCAAAATTGTCTATGCGCTTAATTTGAAAACTGCAACGAACATGGAACCAGGTAGTATTTAAAGATATTAAGATTTCCGTTAGCATCTGCATTTTCAAATCGTAAATATGCAATTACGTCCATGTTGATGGATTTCACTATAGACGGTGTCTGAATTTTGGGTGCAGACCTGATAGGTTTCAATTCTAAAACTAAATTCTAACAAAAATACACCAAGACTTTGTCTTTAAATCCCTTCCTTCAGGGGGTAGTAGCGATTCACCAACAATTGTCGTGTTTTCGACCTAAATATTTTCGTCACTTGAATAGTCATGACTCTCTTAATTTATGAATTATACTCAAATTTCAGAACACCGTTCGAAAGAGCGTTAAAGAAATTTCCATCTCCCTAGTGCAAATTCAACTTAAAAAAAAAAATTATTCAAAGGAGAAAATTGTACTCAAAAGTTCCAATCATGCAGCATGATCGTACGAGCGAATTTTCATAAACTATCTATCGTACTATAGTATGTTAAATTGCATTGAAATTGGAGCAATTTTAGTTGACAGAAATGGTTAAAAACCAATTTTATGGCAAAAAACTTATTCTAAATAAAATTCCACTGATTCAAAAGGGATTTTTGATTGTTACATTTTTTGCAGGTTTTATAGATATTTTAGCAAATTTTAATGACATTTAAGTACGTTTTTCATCATAATTTTGAGCAAAAATTTTTAATGTCCTAGTTAATCGTTGAAAATTTAGTTTTGACTGAAATTATGCAAAAAAATAGAAATTTAACGATTTTTGGCCGTTTTTAGCCATTTTTAGTGATTTTTTGGGTACATTTTTCGAAATTTGACCAATTTAATGTGCTCAAAAATTGTTGTCCATCGACCTCATCCTTTCTTTCAAAATGCTTGATTTTTTGGCGAAAGAACGAAGTTTTTATCTCAATTCTATCGAGAGTTATCGGTGTCTGGAATGACACATACATATATATATATATATATATATATATATATATATATATATATATATATATATATATATATATTTATACATATAAAAAAACTTTAAAATCCAGGAATCATTTCAGAATGCCTCAAAACAGATTTCGGTGAAGAAAATTTCTGAAAATTTTTATTTTACAATTTTTGTAGCCATTGCAATAGCTTTGTTTTCTATGAAAATTCGCTAATTATGTTTGTAAAATTATAAACAACTTCATGAGCTCCCCCAAGAGCCCGAGTTTCCAGCCAAAAGAAGCCGATTTCCTGTTACCATAATTAAACTGTATACTCAGTTCAGTGCTTGTGAGTCGGAAAATCGGGCACCATGAATCTGAATGTATTATTTTCGGTCACAACCAGCACCCGGTACCCAGACACCACACCCACACACAAAGCTCCAACTCTAGACTCTACTCGTCAACTTTCACAATAGGAAATGACCTGCTACAATGCTAAAGGAAAGGACTCATACCTTTTCGTTGCCCTTTGAAGAAATCTGATTTTGGAAGCCGAGAAACAAGACCTAGTAAAAATGAGTTGCTGCCTGGAAAAAAAGGTTTCCCTTTGCCATGTGAACCCTGTTGGAGAACTCACCCACAATGGTAAGCATTTTGTCGATTATTTTGATAGAGGTTCAAAGTATTCTCTTCTAGTAGAATATCTCAGCCCAAAATTTCGAGGTCAAATCCATTCAACTGAGATTTTACTGACTAGTTGGGGTTCTTCTGCTATTAAATGCACTTGTAAGGTTTAAGTGCCAGCACAAATAGACTTACTTTTGGTTTATTATTTCCAATAATAAGCCTATGTGATCGTATAGCAAAAAATTTTTATAACCCCCCCTCAAACTTAGTCACTTTACGTTTCAAGGTGCGTAGAATCCAAATTTGAAATGTCCGTCCGCCGTCCGCCGTCCGCCGTCCGCCGTTCGCCGTCCGCCGTCCGGGCCATAAAAGGCCTAAGAATTGACTTAAAAAACCTGTTCTTTCGCACATAGACTCCATTTGGGGTCTAGTTGGTCCTAACGTTTAACCATCCCGATTGCTTTACTAGCATGGATGTTATGGGCCAAAAACGGGCAAAAAAGTGTCTTTTTCGACGCGCGCACGCCTGGCACGCTTGGCAGGGGGTCACGGTGGGTGGAGGGGGGGGGGGGGGGGGGGGGCGAGCGGGGGGGGGGGTGAGAGGAGGCGCCGGCGCCGCGGCACCTTGGCGTTCCTTCGAGGCATGAATATGTTTTTTTCAAGGTCATATTTGTGTGTTAATACCAAAGCTTTTCCTACGTATATTTAATAACATATCCTCTCGACTTTTCGTACGTACTTAGATAATGATATTATTAAGGCAATAACTATTTGAATAGATAGGAGCTCAAATCGAGAAATATAAACATGCGTATATAATTATAGAAGTATAGGTTGTGGCAATTCGAAGTAGGACACGCCGAGGAGTCTGGACGGGCCTTATGACGTACGCTAGCCAACTAAAACTACGATCATAAAAAATAATAAACCTTTGTGAAATAATTTGCAGCGTTTTTTGTTCCAGATAGTACCAAACAATTCCATGACTTTTCATATAATCATTGGTAGAGAAATATTGAATCCTGAGATGCTTATGTTAATAACTGACAAAAAATAATGTTATGAACCTACACTCAAGCCAAAGAAATTACAGATATCGAAGTTAAGGTCAGGGCAAATTCAATTAGTGTGGTTATTGCTGATGATGATCAGCCACAAATGCCAATCAGTGAGTTTGAGTTCTTTGCAGGCATTTGCAGAAACATGTGGTTTTGCCCATTGACGTCAAACCAAAATTATTAGAAATCTCGGATATATATTCAGAATACTCCAATCCTGGTAGGTAGATCCACTTGTTCTTCAAATCCAGCGCCCACATATAAACTTGGATATATAAGCGCCCATTTTCAGAGAGCACCTCCAATCGAACACGGAGCGGCGACTAAACTCAAATTACGGATCCCCTATCGACATTTTCTGTTGACAAAACTCGACTTTTTCCCCGACAGACAACGTAATAATGAAAGCGGAAACGATGAATAAGGTCGTTTGATTAGACGGAGCCGGCAGGAACCGACGGAAATAATGTTGTCAGCAGTTTGTCTCCATTAGGACACGTTCTCTCCTTCTATTTTCTATTCAGCTTACTCGTGACTGTTGCCGTAGGTTATTTGAGGCCAGCGGAGGTCAGTCGAACAGCTCGAGTTGACGATATTCCACATTCCGGGAAACAACCACCAAATATAGGAAACATTCGAGTCAACCCTTCGATGGGACCACAATATTGCACTTTGCAGGGTGTTAACCTTTGGTACCTGCCACAGGCCAGGGATCGATTCTATAACTTTTATGCATCAAATATTCAATTCAATTTCAATTTAAAAATGCTTTTATTTGTAGAGTATGTGTTAACGCCCAAGCGTATTTTTCTTTTGTAATATTATTAAGCGAGGTGAAGTGACTGCAGCCGTATCAGTGTTTGTGCTAATGAACCCACGGAACCAACATCTTCCTGCATTTTCTTGTGCGCCTATTCGATCGCTGAATTGATTGCCCCGCTATCGGTACAATACGCCGTCATCCGCCGTGCCAGCTCATCACCTCTCTTTGTTCACTCAACACGTCTTCTCTTTCAAAATTTAAATCGGGTCGTCAGCATCCCGCAAAATTCCTCCAGGTCTTGCTGATGGGTCATCAGAATCCCACATCTCGACGTCATCTATCACTGGACGGCATTTAATCAAACCTACTATCCTTGCAGATTCTACGGGTGTACCAGGCAGCACCGTTTTCAGTTCGCTTGCGGCTAATCGCTTCTTTGCAGCATCGTCTACCATCGTCAGGGATTGTTACCATATCCTGGTGGTACTTCTACGGCGGTCCTTCAGCAGCAAACGTGCGCGTGCTACCCACATCCAGCAGTCGTTACGGTCAGAGATTTATTAACTCTATATTTAAATCGGCGATATAAAGTAGGCAAAGAAGACAGTATTTATTTTTAATGATCGTACATAATATTAGTTTACACACCAAAGTATAGGAAATCTATTTCAAGGAGCTCCTTCTTTTAATTCATACATCATATTCAAAACTAAATTACGAGTATCGATTGTACCTACAAATCTATGTGCCTGTCCACAAATTAAAAGTTTGGTGTCTTGGGTATCTGGTTTTTCAATTGCGAAAACCCCACCTCTGTGCATTTCAAAACAGTATGATAAATACATTATTTGTTGCAAAGAGGTAAATACAGTAAAATGTGAAAATAGGTATAAGTTCTCTAGAGAGAATAAGCTCTCTAGGATCAATATTAAGCGAGAAAAAGCGATTTTCATGTTAAAAATCCCCAATTTTGATCAAATTTCTAATATGGGGCATGAAGTTGATGTATTTTTTCACGCTGAGTCGAATGCCACCAGCCCCAGCTCTCTAGGATCAATATTAAGCGACTTATACCTATATTATGTAGAATAGTACATAGAGTAATCTACAAACCCACGAAGGAAATCCGGTGCGTGGGCATTTCTATTTTAATATCAATATTAACTTGTTGTCTATTTTCTATTACGAAGTAGATTTACAAGGTTGTGTTGAATCTAGATGAAGGGCTAAAAGCATATTTCAATTTAAAATAAGAGTTAAAATGTGAAACAGAAAGTTGAGAGACAGATGTATTTGAGGAAAAAATGATGTGTTCATGTAAAGATGAGAGGGTTAAATACCGTTTTGCAGTATGTGTGTTCTTAGATCTCTTCTCTTTTTTGGAGTGAACGGCGATTCCAATAAGTTATTCGGTATCTTATTTAAGATATTAGGGCCTCTGCAAGGCGCTTGTATGGAACACAGCTTGCTCCGACTAAATGGCCCTTCAAATCTAGTAGGATTAGGAGTAGGATTAGGATAGGATATAGTAGGATAGGGTTTCTAGTAGCATGATACGAAATACTTTTTTTCAAAAGATCTTGTTTCTTAATAAAATATTTTGCAATTTGGAAATCGATGATTTGTTTTACGTTCAATTCTTCCGATTCTGAAAATAAACTTTGGTTGAATACAGGATAGTTTTTTTTAGCATGATTTTTAAAATAAGTTTCTGGGCTGTTTCTACCTGACTCAAGTGACATTTGTAGGTACATCCCCACGCAATAGCAGCGTATGCGATGTTAGAGTGAACTAGAGCATAGTAAATCATTTTCGAAATTTGGCAGTTTTCGTAAATATATTTCTAGTATATTTCTGGTTCTGTAAAATATAAATGCACATTGCCTGAGTCTATTAGATAATTTTTTGGCATGAGTGTTAAACCTCTTTTGTTCGTCTATATATATCGTCTATATTGCTCTATATCTTTTAGCGAATTTTTTTAAAGAAAATAAAGCTATTGCAATGGCTCCAAAAATTTTAAAATAAAAATTTTCTTCACCGAAATCTGTTTTGAGGCATTTTAAAATGATTCCTGGATTTTAACGCTTATATATATATATATATGTGTGTGTGTCATTCCAGACGATAACTCTCGATAGAATTGAGATAAAAACTTCGTTCTTTCGCCAAAAAATCAAGCATTTCAAAAGAAAAGATGAGTTCGTTGAACAACAATTTTTGAGCACATTAAATTGGTCAAATTTCGAAAAATGTACCCAAAAAATCACTAAAAAAAAGTCCAGTCATGCAGCATGACCCCATGAGCGAATTTTTGAAGAAATCTTAGACATTTCAGTCGCTATTGATCGTGTTGAGAAATTGTATTTTATGATTTTGATAGACAAACATGGAATCAAATTATTAAAAATAATTAGGAGGTACTCATACTTTATTATTATTAAACTAATCTTGTAAATTTAAAGACAATCTGAATGTGGACAATGTTTCATGCAAATATTACCGATTTTTACAACTAGCGAACGGCATTATTTCGATTTTTGACTGATTTTTCAACTTTGAAATTTTTGAAAACTTGATACATATTCTTATAGGAAATTTTACGCTGAATCCGAATATACCACATGTTAGTATACTGAAAAAATTATTTCGCACAACAAATCGCAAAAAACAGGCTATTTTGAAATTTTTGACTACATTTTTGAAAATTTCAACCCGAAGATGTAATCCGATCATGCTGGCCAACGAACTTGAACTTTCGTTTTGTGTCCTTAACATTTTAAAATTTGTTTGAAGTTTCTAGCACAATTCTACGGACAGTTATCTTCTGGAATGACACATACATACATACATACATACATACATACATACATATATACATACATATATACATACATACATAAAAAAATGCGTTAAACTTCAGAATATGATTCAGAATAGCCTGAAACGGATTTCTGCATAAAATTTTTTCAAAAATTCACATTCTACAAATTTTGAGGCGAGAGCAATAGCTTAATTTTCTTCGAAAATTCGCTAAAATGTCTAAAAATGGCTAAAAACGGCAAAAATTGTTAAATTTATATTTTTTGGTAGAAAATTGCTCAAATAAAGTTTATTAACTATAAAATAAAACATCCACAAATGTACGTGTACAAATCTACTTAGCATACGTTTTTTGCCTTAAAATTAATGGTTAACGATTTCCTTGCACTCAAAAAGCTCAAATTTCAAAACAATTCAATATTATACAATATGATAATTTACGAAAATTCGCTCATATCCATGCTGCATGAATGGAACTTTTGCTTTCGAGTATACCTAAAGGTAGCGGAGGCATTGTTTTCATTTTTGGGGGAAAAAAAATTTTTGGTATCCAAAATCAAAATTTACGCTTGCATTTTACGTTTTGAACCATTTTGAACAACTTTGGCTCCGTGACTGTCTGTCTGTCTGTGTGAGTGTCTGTCGTGTGTGCTCAAATCATTGTAACAAGATCATTTTCCACAGTTTTCATCCGATTTGGATGCAATTTTCAGGAGATGTGCGGGCTAGGGGGTGGATGGTTCCCTATCAGTTTCATCGTTCTTGACTCAATACCTCACTCAGCGCGTGCGCAAACGTAAATTCTACCAAGAATAATTTTTTTCACGTCCTAGGGCGGAATTTATAGTCCTCACTTAGTTGAAAGGAAATGCTTAAGTGACGCTCTGAGTAGCTGGTGGCAACTTAACCTATTCATAGTCAGTGACTAAGTAATTGCTTAAGTGATTGCTCGAGCATTCGCTCAAGTGAGATTCATTAACAAAAAGCCAAGCAAATGCTCAAGTTTTTCCCCCTCAAATGAGAGGAAAAACCAAGGCACGACGAAAGCTACCTTGAGCATTTGCTTAGAGAGAATCCATCAGTTCTTCCTTCCAAAAGGGTTTTCGTATAGTGTGTGTATAGAAGTTATGGATCTCGAGAAAATTTTTGAAATTTATGAGTGGGGCAAGAGTTTGATATTCAAGAAAATATAAGAGGTGATGAAACGTTCAAGTCTCATGGTTCATCGTGTGCTCTATGTATAGGTGTAGGTAGGTACCTAGTATTGTGAGTACTGACAGGATTAATTTGTTTTTTAACTCTTTCTATTAACTTCGATTCTCTTCTTGCTTCCTTGCTTGCTTGCTTCCTTTCTTTCTTTCTTTCTTGAGACAAAATTTCAGATCGATTTTTAACCCACTTCCCGATATCCAATCGATCTGAAATTTTGCACACGAGTTCATGCTGGCGTACATTTTAATCTATCAAATTTTCGCGAAGAAAAAGTTAGTTATACTATAAATTTTCGAAAATTTGAAATTTAATATGGGACACCTTACAAGTGTTGTGTATTGTAGGGAGGAGGAGTGAGGGAGGAGGAGTGAGGGAGGAGGAGGAGGAGGAGGGAGGATGTGGAGGGAGGAGGAGGATGTGGGAGGAGGAGGAGGGAGGAGAAGGATACTATTAAACGTCTGCATAAAATGACAACGAATCCAGGGTCAATAAAATATTAAATGATTTTCTTTGTCAATTTAATTTAAGTTATTATCAATGTGATTTTGTTGTTTTTACTGTTGCCAAGAAACTACCAAATATTGAAACAACAATAAAATTAACCGAGAACATGAGAAAAAGAAAGAGTTACATTAAAAACTTGTTTTTATGGGTTCATTTTTTTTCCAGTTTTTATCCGATCTGGATGCAGTTTTCAGGGAATGTGCGGGAATGGGGGTATCCGGTGTCCTGTCAGTTAATTGTTGCCAAATCAATAATTCACTCTGCGCATGCGCAAATGTAAATTCTATTATGCTCTATTTTTTCATGCCCTAGTCGTCCGATCACGTTCAAATTCGGATGATAGTTGGGGAATGACAATTTGATCATCCCATATCAATTTCAACATGATTGTATCATTAATAGCTACTGCGCATGCGCCTATGTGAAATCCTTGTAACGACCTTGATTTCCACTGTTTTCATCCGATTTCGATGAAATTGTCAGAGAATGCGCGGGTTAGGTTGTAGATGGTCCCCTATCAGTTTCATTGTTGCCAAATCAATACTTCATTCTGCGCATGCGCAAACGTAAATTCCATTATGCTCCATGTTTACACACTCTAGCCGTTCGATTTCGCTTAAATATGGATGATAGTTGGAAAAAGATGACTTGATTACCTCATATCAATTTCAACACGGTTGCATCATTATTAGCTCCTGCGCATGTGCGAAAGTGCACTCTGAAGAACAAGGTCTAGTTTCCATCAGATTTTGATTAAATTTTCTGGGAATTTGTGGGTCAGGGTGTAGATTGTACCCTATCAATATCATTTTTCTCAAATCATTACTCCATTATGCGCATGCGCTAACGTAAATTACTTCAAGCCTCATTTTTCCCGATTTTTTTAAGCATTTTAACTGTGAAGCGTAAAATTGAGGGGGTCTTGGAACTATAAATGTGTGAATCCTTCTCAGAGGCACGATGAGCCATGTTCTGATCATATATTACATCCGGTGTTTAATAATTATAGACCAATGATCTGCGTAGAAGTGGTATCTAACACAGAAATAATAAAACGTTGTGGAATAATTTGCAGCGTTTTATAAAATGAAGCTATAGTAATTTAATTGATCTCTGCAAAAGTGTGTGGTTTTATGAAGAATGAATAAATTTTTGTTTAACTACAAGTAGTGCGTTGTCAACGGACAACATATCGCACCCTATAAGGGTACATCTCAAAAATCGCGATTTTTGAGTTAGTTGTGGTTCTAAGAAGTAGAAACGGTCTAGTTTGTCTGTAGAAGGGGGAGATATGGGTAGGGCACTCTAATTCCGCTAGAGAGTGCGTGTGTCTTTCTTCTATGGAGGGAGTAACCAATTCACGTCCTAGGAAGAAAGACACAACTCAGTTGAGTTCAAGCAGTCTGTGTCTCGTTTTGAGTTGTTTCCTTTTTGTGTGGACAATTTTAACTTGTGTCTTTCTTTTCTGAACATTTTGGATCCTGACTGGTGAGATTTCAGTGTTTGAGTTGGAACAACTCAAAAATTCTTTAAAAAATCAACAAAACCGTTCCCCCCACTCCCTTCCCACTAGCAAAAAAACTATTTATTCACCATGGGGCGTTAGAGTAATAATGTAGGAAACAAGTTTCGCAAAGATAAATAATGTTCATCGTGTTCCAAAGAACGGGTAGCCAATGGTGTGGAAGAAAACTTTGAATGCGATTTGCCGAAAATGACAATTTTAGCGAATTTTTGAAGAAAATTAAGCTATTGCTCTCGCCTCAAAATTTGTAGAATGTGAATTTTTGAAAACATTTTATGCAGAAATCCGTTTCAGGCTATTCTGAATCATATTCTGAAGTTTAACGCATTTTTTTATGTATGTATGTATGTATGTATGTATATATGTATGTATATATGTATGTATATATGTATGTATGTATGTATGTGTCATTCCAGACGATAACTGTTCGTAGAATTGTGCTAGAAACTTCAAACAAATTTTAAAATGTTAAGGACACAAAACGAAAGTTCAAGTTCGTTGGCCAGCATGATCGGATTACATCTTCGGGTTGAAATTTTCAAAAATGTAGTCAAAAATTTCAAAATATCCTGTTTTTTGCGATTTGTTGTGCGAAATAATTTTTTCAGCATACTAACATGTGGTATATTCGGAATCAGCGTAAAATTTCCTATAAGAAAATGTATCAAGTTTTCAAAAATTTCAAAGTTGAAAAATCAGTCAAAAATCGAAATAATGCCGTTCGCTAGTTGTAAAAATCGGTAATATTTGCATGAAACATTGTCCAAATTCAGATTGAACTACTCTTATGGAAGTATCCCTGTATAACTAATCCTAGAACCATGCTGTTTAAAACTTAGGTAGTAGGTGGTTTAGAAAAAAAAAAAAGTAATCTCAACTGATGAGTTTACTCTGTGCATGTGTTAATAATTTGATCCATGTTTGTATATCAAAATCATAAACTAAAATTTCTCAACACGATCAATAGCGACTGAAATGTCGAAGATTTCTTCAAAAATTCGCTCATGGGGTCATGCTGCATGACTGGACTTTTTTGAGTTGTACCCTTATTCTAGGATGGGTGCGATATGTTATGTCTGCTATAGAGTGGACGGATGAATTCCAACACTCCCCCTGAAGGAGACACTATAGCAGATTGAATTTCCTCCAGGGTTCCATGTCAAACTTGCTATTAATCTGGATGTAGGAATTCGTCTGAGCGTTGGCAGTGGTAGTTCAGAATCGGCACGTTTCCATAGCACCAACATTTTGCCGTTACGAGTATTTTTGCTGCTAGTGAATTTTTGTAAATTCATGTATGAGATAGTATAGTGCAATGGCAGTCGTTTAATTATTTGGCCAACGTTAATCATTTTTGATCCAATCTTCTTATTTAATTCTGTTTCACTACCGCATTCAGTTTTCCCATCTTTGTAAACTTGTTTTCGATTTTGATGATAAAACTCTTTTTTGCTATATGGCAAGTTGTCAATGTGGTTTTTAGTGTAGTAGCTTTCATATTTATCTACAGAATAGTTTCTAGAAATTTGTAGCTCAAATGTGTTCAAATTTAAATCACTATACAAGCAACTCGGATTCTTGTTTCTTACTAACAAAGTTGAGTTTTCCTCTTCAGAATTCTTCACATAATTCTTAAGCAGTTCTTGCTTCGCATCAGTCTTCTGATCGATTATATTTCATTGTTTTGTCAAATTCATTCCAATAATGCTTTTCAATAATTTTCATCTTACACGATTCCGTTCCATTTGTTTGGGCGATGTAATTTTCTCCAATTTTTACATGGGCACCCTCTTCTTCAAGTTCAACAAAATGTATCTCGTGTAATTTCTTCCAAACTGCATTTGACGTCTTGCAATGTTTTATATGTATGAGCATACATGGAGAAATAGTCAGTACCATTTCAGCCTATGCATTTTGGTCGACATCCTCCCATTCTTCTGTACCAATTTTTCCGTACTCGCGGTTTTCAATGTTGGCTAATACATACCCAAACATATTTTGATTTTGTAGCAACTCCTGAATCTGCACCTTCCAGGTTTCAAAATTTGTTTCGTCAAGTGGCTCGATTACTGGATACCACTCCATTTCTTCTTTTGCTGATTCCTCTTAATTATTTAGTTTCCTATTGGTTTATTATTTCCAATAATATTGGTTTATTATTTCCAATAATAAGCCTATGTGATCGTATAGCAAAAAATTTTTATAACCCCCCCTCAAACTTTGTCACTTTACGTTTCAAGGTGCGTAGAATCCAAATTTGAAATGTCCGTCCGCCGTTCGCCGTCCGGGCCATAAAAGGCCTTAGAATTGACTTAAAAAATCTGTTCTTTTGCACATAGACTCCACTTGGGGTCTAGTTGGTCCTAACTTCTCGCCAGCTCGATCGCTCCACTCTCAAGGGTGCTATGAGCAAAAAATAGGTGAAAAAGTGTCTTTTTTTTTGTATATTTCAAGTTGTATAGAAATTGGAGATTTATGAGTGAAAAGAAAATATTAGCTATTAATTTTATGGAAAAAAAAGTATTCTAAATGATACCCTTCTATTCAAAAAGAGATTTTGGATTTTAGGCTATTTTTTGCAATTTTATAGATTTTTCAAAACAAAATTTAATGAAGTTCAAGTTTTTAGCATAATTTCGTACATAAATTTTTGAATGTTCTATTTCATAGTTGATAAACTTTATTTGACCAATCTTATGCTAAAAAATATCAATTTAACAATTCTTAGCCATTTTCAGTGATTTTGTCAGCAAATTTTTTGAAATTTGACCAATTAGATGATATCAATATACAGTATAGGTAACACTTTTATGTGTTGGAAAGATGACTTGATAATAAATTGTTTTGTTTATCAACTATATTAAAAAGCGTAAAATTGTGAGATTCCGCTGCTGTAATGGATTGAACCCATTTGTGAGGTCCGAAGCTCCGATTTCCGATACTAAATATACTATAAGCGGCGTTTAATAATTATGGACCAGAGATCTACGTAGAAGGGCTGTCTAATACATAAATAATAAACCTTTATGTAATAATTTGCAGCATTTTTTCCTTTACCTGCAGGATTGTCAGCGATTACTGGGCCCATAACCTATAGTAATTTAATTGATCTTTGCAAAAGCGTGTGGTTTTATGAAGAATGAATATATTTTTGTTTAACTACAAGTAGTGCGTTGTCAACGGACAACATATGTTATATCTGCTATAGAGTGGACGGATGAATTCCAACACAGTGGCTTCAGAAATTTGAGAATACAAATTTTTCAAAATTCTCCTCAGGGATATCAGTTTTAAGGTATACAGGTCTACAGAAATTATGGGACGAACTCAAAGAATCGATTTTAGAGCTTCATTTATGATCGAAGTTGCTCACGGAGATATATATATCTTTTTAAACGCTTTGTTTTCAAGTTATTCAAATTTTATTCGTGTATTCATTTGTTTTTATTTTAAAATTAACGGTTTTGAGTTCACACTGTTTGCAGCTATGGAACAGTTCTTTGTTGGAATTAAAGATCTTGGTTTATGCACAGCTTGTAACGTGCGTGAAGGTCAACTCGTGCCAGTTGACCCGCTCGACCGGGAAAATAACGTTAGCGTCACTGGAGGAAGGAGGAAGTTGCCTTGAAAACTCATCAGGTCGAGACGACGCCTCACTAAGCTCATTTCCGACGTTAACTACGTTCCGCGGAGATTTGTTTTCCCCTCCGGTTTTGTTTCAGACTCTTTTTTACTTAATGGGTCGAGGGAGAGAAAAACAGAGACGGGGAAAGGAGGAACGGTACTTGATGCCCATTTGATTCCAAATCCCCCGCTTCGTAACGGGGCGCTTTGAAGCACTTGAGTTTCATTTGCTGTAGCTTCCATAGAGACAGGGACGAATTAGGGTAGATGCACCAGTAGTAGGCACTTTAACGAAAAAAATCACGTTTTTTGTGTATCACGATGTCATTTTTCATACTATTTTATTTCCAATGCTTGTTGAACACTAACTAACTCCTCTCAAAGCTAATTACATTTAAATTGTCTAAATAATCGACGATTATGATTTTTTAAATTGAAAAAACCGGATGCAAGTTTTTTCACCAATAGAAGGCATTGAAACTCCAGTAGTAGGCAGGGAAATGAACCAGTAGTAGGCATTGAAATTCCAGTAGTAGGCAGGGAAATGAACCAGTAGTAGGCATTGAAATTCCAGTAGTAGGCAGGGAAATGAACCAGAAGTAGGCAGTTGAATCTCAATGAACTAATTTTATTAATTACATTTCCTCTCAACGAAAATGTATCGAAAATACACCAAGGCCTGAAACATCATAGTTTACCACATTTCTCAGCCCTCATATTGAATTATTCTTTTAAAAAATAGTCTTGATATAAAATAAAAATTAAAAAATACAAAATATAAAATGGAGTTTAACTAGGTATTGATTAATAACTAACTTCAGTCCATCACAAAACGACAAAGTATCACATTGGTACTTCAGCATCAGTAGTAAACAGTATTAAACGTTCAGTATCCTAACATGTGTGGAGTTCTGGGATAAAAAACCCATTCCAGTTGTAGGCACCTTCGGGATCCAGAAGTAGGCACCCCCTGCCTACTATTAGGAACATAATACTGTCGTATTCCAAATTAAAAACTGATGAAAACTATGTCGCTAACAAAAAAAGAAGTATTTCCAGTAGTAGGCAGAAGTGCCTAGTACTGGAAAATTCAGTATTTTTATGACCCAGTTGTAGGCACCTAATTTTAGCCGAAATTAAAACTTCTAGAGGTACAGGGACATTCTAGTACATCTTTTCGAGGGAATATAACAGATAACAAAAAACAAAAAACAAATCCAAAATTGCCTCAGATTGGGGCTAAAATACCAAAAACTAAACTCAGGTCCTTAGCAGATTTGTTAAGGCAGACAACCTCATGGGGATTGTTGTGTTAACAGTTGACATAATGTAACCAAAACTGCCTCGATCATCTAGATGATTCTAGAAGAAATACAGCACATGCTGACCTTTAAAACGGTGCCAAATTCAAATATTTTAGTGGTTCCAATAACTTATTTTAAGGAGTTGAAGTCACAAGTGCCTACTACTGGTGCAGTGCCTACTACTGGTGCATCTACCCTAATGCAGAAAAAAAAATTCTTGCCAGGGAACGCAGTAATTTTTGTTTATATTATAGTTAAGTATGTGATGCTTTGATTAAATTTTTGTGCACCGATGATTTCAACCAGTTCAACCATTATTCGCTCCTATACAATAATAGTAAAAGTATCACATATTATCGTATTGAATAATTACTGATTTCATAATAATTGCTATCCATCATCTGGAAACTACTCAAGACGCACAACTTTAACGGACAGCTAAATAGAGGTAGACGAACCTGAGGTTAAAATTTGTGCTCGTGTTCTTCTAATTCAATTTTTGATTTACAAGTTATGTTGGTGCCTAATTGAACAATCTATAGCTCAAAATCCTAATCATTTCCCCCAAAATCAGTGTAGGTAGGTATAAAATCTTTTATGAAGTACTATGTATGTAATTAACATACTAAGTAGGCAGGAAACGTTTGAATCAGTAAGTATCTGACAATTGGGAATTTAGCAACAAGAATCCCAAATATTATCTACGACTTGAACTTCTAACTTAAGATAATCCTGAAATAAGAATTAAATGAGAGAATGCACATGTAATGGCTAACAGAAGAGATAGAGAATTCCTTCTCACGAAACAAACGAAAAACTACAAATAATGATTTTAGACTTTTAGATAGTTTTCTAGCGACGATTGCCAACGTAGGACTTTGACAATGAACCGTGAAACCTGGCTATAAGGTAACGCAAGGGGAAAGGATTTTTTTTTTCCCTTATATACAGGTTTTCCTTATAACCAGGTATCTACTAGTGATATTCCTTATGTAGAGGTTCTCGGAAGTTAAAAAAAAAAAAAATGCCATTCTGAAAGGATGCAATTGTAATTCGGAGTACGCAAATGCACACAGCGTCAAAATATATCGTGTAAAAAAAATCAAGAAAATGAAAAATTCAGATGGACATTATTGCGTGGGCTGCCCGAAAATCGGAAATTTTCGTCTGCTTGTCAGTCGTCGTCATCTTGATGCGATTCTCCAGTTCATGGATGAAGTCAATCGATGTTAAGTCACTCTCGTTGGACTCAAAGAATCGTTGTGCTGAGGCTAATGCAGCGAGAGCTTCCTTTTCGGACGGCGCTGGAAGGTTTTCAAGGTGTCATCCTCATCTGAATCCTCGTCGTTCAAGTGGGGAATTTCGGCGACAATTTCTTGGTCTGGTCTAGCGCCAGAAATAGAAGCTTCACATTCAACATCAGCATATTCTTCGAAGGAAGGCATCGCTCCAGATGATAATGACAGCAGGGCAGAGATTACCTCATCCTATCCGATTTGTCGGGTTCTGGTAGGCAGGCTGATGGTGCTAGAATCATCACCGACGACAAACCCTGACTTCCTGAAGCAATTTGATATATGGTAGTTTGAGACACTGAAAACCAAGATTTTTCGGCGAAAAGATAAATTTGTGGAGGTTCAGCTGTTTCCAAGGCATCGATGACATGATTGACGACTTCTTTTCTGTAATAAACCTTGAAGTTTTTGATAATGCCATGGGCTGCAGTTTGCTGGTGGTGTTGGCTGGAAGGAAGAGTAATTTAACGCAGTCCAATTCGGGCAGTTCTTTATGCGAAGGTGCAATTGTCTAGGAACAGGATGATTTTTCGCTCCCTCAGTTTCATGCTTGTATTGACAATCCTAAGCCAGTCTACAAACGAGTCATCCAGGTATTTTTATTGTTTTTGTCCTCGACTGAAAGAGTTTTGACGCCTTTGAAGCATCTTGGCCGAGCTGACATAGAGGTCTGAGCTGTCTTGTGGAGGTCCCTCTTCCTTACAACCAGGTTCCTTACAGCCAGGTTTCACTGTAGGTAGGTCTTCCAGAAGTCACGGCTGTTTTCATAGTATAGCAACCTACGATAGAACCCCCCAAAAAACATTAACCTAAAGAAAAACCGGACATTCGCCGCCAATTTTGAGAAAACCGGACATTTGGCGTTCACAGCGACTCCAAATTTTCGTCCGGACAGATTGGTGAAAAAACGAAGTGTCCGGACCAAAACCGGACACCTAGCAACCCTGCTGGGAACCAGACCACGACAGGATTGTTTGTGTCGATACTGGATCTTTTCCGTGTCAGTAACTGGTTAATGGTTGTCAAATTCTTTAAATTCGTTCAAAAAAAATCTTGTAATATAATTAATTTTACTTGAAATAATTACCTATAGTCAGTTTGGGAATTCTTTCTGAGCAATAGATCTATTGCGCCAACGCAAGTTCACCAGAATAAGTTCTGTGCCCATTGAATCACTAAGGAAATATTGATTGGCCATGAGGTGGCTGTTCTTGAATCATGTAAAATAGCTCTGCGAGTTCAATAGGAGTCACGTATAGGATGGTAACATTAGGATTTCTGGAGGTTTCCTGGACAATCTTGGAGAGTACAAAGAAGCGTTTAGCAACTAGAAAGGGACCATCTTTACAACACGTAGGAACCAGTTGTTACTGACTTTTCGCTTTCGTTATGAAGAACTTTGGGAAGTGCAAAGCTACAATAGGGTAGATGCGCCAGTAGTAGGCACTTTAACAAAAAAATCACGTTTTTTGTGTGTCACGATGTTATTTTTCTTACTATTTTATTTCCAATGCTTGTTCAACATTACTTAACTCCTCCCAAAGCTAATCACATTTAAATTGTCCAAATAATAGACGATTATGATTTTTTAAATTGAAAAAACCGGACGCAAGTTTTTTCACCAGTAGAAGGCATTGAAACTCCAGTAGTAGGCAGGGAAATGAACCAGTAGGTAGTAGGCATTGAAATTCCAGTAGTAGGCAGGGAAATGAACCAGTAGTAGGCGTTGAAATTCCAGGAGTAGGCAGGGAAATGAACCAGTAGTAGGCAGTTGAATCTCAATGAACGAATTTTATTAATTACATTTCCTCTCAACGAAAATGTATCGAAAATACATCAAGGCCTGAAACATCATAGTTTACCATATGTCTCAGCCCTCATACTGAATTATTCTTTTAAAATAATGCTATACATAGGCCATACTTAATAGTCGTAATACAAATTAAAAAAATACAAAATATAAAATGGAGTTTTACTAGGTATTGACTAATAACAAACTTCAGTCTATCACAAAACGACAAAGTATCACATTGGTACTTCAGCATCAGCAGTAAACAGTAGTAAACGTTCAGTATCCTAACATGTGGAGTACTGAGATAAAAAACCTATTCCAGTAGTAGGCACCTTCGGGATCCAAAAGTAGGCACCCACTGCCAACTATTGGAACTACTAATTTTCTGAGAAAACCTCAGATGCTGTCGTATTCCAAATCAATAACTGATGAAAACTTTGTTGCTAACTGAAAAAGAAGGTATTTCCAGTAGTAGGCAGAAGTGCCTACTACTGGAAAATTCAGTATTTTTTATGACCCAGTAGTAGGCACCTTATTTTAGCCAAAATTAAAACTTCTAGAGGTACAGGAACATTCTACATCTTTTCGAGGGTATATAAAAGATAACAAGAAACATAAAATAGACCCAAAATTGCCTCAAATTGGGGCTAATATACTAAAAACCAAACTCACCTCGTTAGCAGATCTGTTAAGGCAGACAACCTCATGGAGATTGTTTTGTTAACAGTTGACATAATGTAACCAAGACTGCCTCGATCATCTAGATGATTCTAGAAGAAATACAGCACATGCTAACCTTTAAAACGGTGCCAAATTCAAATATTTTAGTGGTTCCAATCACTTATTTTAAGGAGTTGAAGTAACAAGTGCCTACTACTGGTGCAGTGCCTACTACTGGTGCATCTACCCTACCGGTTCCTTCGAAATATTAGGAACTTTTTCGTTGAATCACGAAAAATATACGACTGTACTCCCGATCTAATGGCATTCTGACGGGCGGGTTTCTCGAACAGATCGATCGAGGAAAGAGCGTTATGCGGACGTCCTGAGAGGGGCTCTGCCGGGCGTAATGGTCCAGGGGTGAAGGGAGGTCAGCTGACTTTCTACAGAATTGCCACTGCCCGCACTCTAAAATCGTCCCGCACTCTCTTTCCTCGGGAGAAATAACAGAGAGAGATTCAGAAGGTGATGCCTTCACCCTACACTTTATGAAATGGAGATATCCACTACCTACCACCCGACCCAGCAACGGAGATTTTCTATAGGTAACTACTTGATCAGTGTTGGGCATAATCTTATCGTCGAATACGAATACGATTGTAATCACGATATATCGCGATATATATCCGTTGCTTCTGAGCCAACTGCGATTATATCGTAATCGTAATCGTGTAATCGTATTCATGTAATCGTATCCGTCAGTCAGCGTATACACGAATACTACCCATAAAAATGCATTTTTATACTAATTTATCGCCCAACTTGTTCCTTTTTATCATTTAATAATGATTAACAGACATTTCCATTTTCCGAACGTCACGTCACGGTCATAAATTTCAATAGGGCGTCCCTCCTATAATATGCGGAGCCTCATTACTAACTTCAGAGGGACATCCTTAAAGCGAATTTAACTATTGAAGCCCAGCCTATTTGTCTTAAATCTATTTCAAAGAAAGTAATGTTATTGACATAAATATTTTATCATTAATTTGATAATGATTAGCAGGATATTTCCATTCTCCGACCGTCACGCCACGGTCATCAATTTCAATAGGGCGTCCCTCCTATGGCATGCAACGCTTTGCTAATATTACCTAGCTACAGAGGGACGTCCTTTTTATAATTTAATAATGATTAACAAACATTTCTATTTTCTGAACTTCACGTCACGGTCATAAATTTCAATAGGGCGTCCCTCCCATAATATGCGGAGCCTCATTACCTAACTTCAGAGGGACATCCTTAAAGCGAATTGAACTATTGAAGCCCAGCCTATTTGTCTTAAATCTATTTCAAAGAAAGTAATGTTATTGACATAAATATTTTATCATTAATTTGATAATGATTAGCAGGATATTTCCATTCTCCGACCGTCACGCCACGGTCATCAATTTCAATAGGGCGTCCCTCCTATGGCATGCAACGCTTTGCTAATATTACCTAGCTACAGAGGGACGTCCTTTTTATAATTTAATAATGATTAACAAACATTTCCATTTTCCGAACTTCACGTCACGGTCATAAATTTCAATAGGGCGTCCCTCCCATAGTATGCGGAGCCTCATTTCCTAACTTCAGAGGGACATCCTTAAAGCCAATTTAACTATTGAAGCCCAGCCTATTTGTCTTAAATCTATTTCAAAGAAAGTAATGATATTGACATAAATATTTTATCATTAATTTAATAATGATTAGCAGGATAGGTATTTCTATTCTCCGACCGTCACGCCACGGTCATAAATTTCAATAGGGCGTCCCTCCTATAATATGCGGAGCCTCATTATCTAACTTCAGAGGGACATCCTTAAAGCGAATTTAACTATTGAAGCCCAGCCTATTTGTCTTAAATCTATTTCAAAGAATGTAATGATATTGACATAAATATTTTATCATTAATTTTATAACGATTAGCAGATATTTCCATTCTCCGACCGTCACGCCACGGTCATCAATTTCAATATTGCGTCCCTCCTATGGCATGCAACGCTTTGCTAATATTACCTAGCTACAGAGGGACGTCCTTTTTATAATTTAATAATGATTAACAAACATTTCCATTTTCCGAACTTCACGTCACGGTCATAAATTTCAATAGGGCGTCCCTCCCATAGTATGCGGAGCCTCATTACCTAACTTCAGAGGGACATCCTTAAAGCGAATTTAACTATTGAAGCCCAGCCTATTTGTCTTAAATCTATTTCAAAGAAAGTAATGATATTGACATAAATATTTTATCATTAATTTAATAATGATTAGCAGGATAGGTATTTCTATTCTCCGACCGTCACGCCACGGTCATAAATTTCAATAGGGCGTCCCTCCTATAATATGCGGAGCCTCATTACCTAACTTCAGAGGGACATCCTTAAAGCGAATTTAACTATTGAAGCCCAGCCTATTTGTCTTAAATCTATTTCAAAGAAAGTAATGATATTGACATAAATATTTTATCATTAATTTAATAATGATTAGCAGATATTTCCATTCTCCGACCGACACGCCACGGTCATCAATTTCAATAGGGCGTCCCTCCTATGGCATGCAACGCTTTGCTAATATTACCTTGCTTCAAAGGGACGTCCTTAAAACGAATTTAACGATTGGAGCCCAGCCTATCTATCTTAAATCCATTTCAAAGTAAGTAATGGTTTTGAGATAAATATTTTATCATTTAATAATGATTAGCAGGATATTTCCATTCTCCGACCGTCACGCCACGGTCATCAATTTCAATAGGACGTCCCTCCTATGGCATGCACCGCTTTGCTAATATTACCTAGCTACAGAGGGACGTCCTTTTTATAATTTAATAATGATTAACAAACATTTCTATTTTCTGAACTTCACGTCACGGTCATAAATTTCAATAGGGCGTCCCTCCCATAGTATGCGGAGCCTCATTACCTAACTTCAGAGGGACATCCTTAAAGCCAATTTAACTATTGAAGCCCAGCCTATTTGTCTTAAATCTATTTCAAAGAAAGTAATGATATTGACATAAATATTTTATCATTAATTTAATAATGATTAGCAGGATAGGTATTTCTATTCTCCGACCGTCACGTCACGGTCATAAATTTCAATAGGGCGTCCCTCCCATAGTATGCGGAGCCTCATTACCTAACTTCAGAGGGACATCCTTAAAGCGAATTTAACTATTGAAGCCCAGCCTATTTGTCTTAAATCTATTTCAAAGAAAGTAATGATATTGACATAAATATTTTATCATTAATTTAATAATGATTAGCAGGATAGGTATTTCCATTCTCCGACCGTCACGCCACGGTCATCAATTTCAATAGGGCGTCCCTCCTATGGCATGCAACGCTTTGCTAATATTACCTAGCTACAGAGGGACGTCCTTTTTATAATTTAATAATGATTAACAAACATTTCCATTTTCCGAACTTCACGTCACGGTCATAAATTTCAATAGGGCGTCCCTCCCATAGTATGCGGAGCCTCATTACCTAACTTCAGAGGGACATCCTTAAAGCGAATTTAACTATTGAAGCCCAGCCTATTTGTCTTAAATCTATTTCAAAGAAAGTAATGATATTGACATAAATATTTTATCATTAATTTAATAATGATTAGCAGGATAGGTATTTCTATTCTCCGACCGTCACGCCACGGTCATAAATTTCAATAGGGCGTCCCTCCTATAGTATGCGGAGCCTCATTACCTAACTTCAGAGGGACATCCTTAAAGCGAATTTAACTATTGAAGCCCAGCCTATTTGTCTTAAATCTATTTCAAAGAAAGTAATGATATTGACATAAATATTTTATCATTAATTTAATAATGATTAGCAGATATTTCCATTCTCCGACCGACACGCCACGGTCATCAATTTCAATAGGGCGTCCTTCCTATGGCATGCAACGCTTTGCTAATATTACCTAGCTTCAAAGGGACGTCCTTAAAACGAATTTAACGATTGGAGCCCAGCCTATCTATCTTAAATCCATTTCAAAGTAAGTAATGGTTTTGAGATAAATATTTTATCATTAATTTAATAATGATTAGCAGGATATTTCCATTCTCCGACCGTCACGCCACGGTCATCAATTTCAATAGGACGTCCCTCCTATGGCATGCAACGCTTTGCTAATATTACCTAGCTACAGAGGGACGTCCTTTTTATAATTTAATAATGATTAACAAACATTTCCATTTTCCGAACTTCACGTCACGGTCATAAATTTCAATAGGGCGTCCCTCCCATAGTATGCGGAGCCTCATTACCTAACTTCAGAGGGACATCCTTAAAGCCAATTTAACTATTGAAGCCCAGCCTATTTGTCTTAAATCTATTTCAAAGAAAGTAATGATATTGACATAAATATTTTATCATTAATTTAATAATGATTAGCAGGATAGGTATTTCTATTCTCCGACCGTCACGCCACGGTCATAAATTTCAATAGGGCGTCCCTCCTATAATATGCGGAGCCTCATTATCTAACTTCAGAGGGACATCCTTAAAGCGAATTTAACTATTGAAGCCCAGCCTATTTGTCTTAAATCTATTTCAAAGAAAGTAATGTTATTGACATAAATATTTTATCATTAATTTGATAATGATTAGCAGGATATTTCCATTCTCCGACCGTCACGCCACGGTCATCAATTTCAATAGGGCGTCCCTCCTATGGCATGCAACGCTTTGCTAATATTACCTAGCTACAGAGGGACGTCCTTTTTATAATTTAATAATGATTAACAAACATTTCTATTCTCCGACCGTCACGTCACGGTCATAAATTTCAATTGGGCGTCCCTCCTATAATATGCGGAGCCTCATTACCTAACTTCAGAGGGACATGCTTAAAGCCAATTTAACTATTGAAGCCCAGCCTATTTGTCTTAAATCTATTTCAAAGAAAGTAATGATATTGACATAAATATTTTATCATTAATTTGATAATGATTAGCAGGATATTCTATTCTCCGACCGTCACGCCACGATCATCAATTTCAATAGGGCGTCCCTCCTATGGCATGCAACGCTTTGCTAATATTACCTAGCTACAGAGGGACGTCCTTTTTATAATTTAATAATGATTAACAAACATTTCTATTTTCTGAACTTCACGTCACGGTCAAAAAATTGCTATAGGGCGTCCCTCCCATAGTATGCGGAGCCTCATTACCTAACTTCAGAGGGACATCCTTAAAGCCAATTTAACTATTGAAGCTCAGCCTATTTGTCTTAAATCTACTTCAAAGTAAGTAATGATATTGACATAAATATTTTATCATTAATTTAATAATGATTAGCAGGATAGGTATTTCTATTCTCCGACCGTCACGCCACGGTCATAAATTTCAATAGGGCGTCCCTCCTATAATATGCGGAGCCTCATTATCTAACTTCAGAGGGACATCCTTAAAGCGAATTTAACTATTGAAGCCCAGCCTATTTGTCTTAAATCTATTTCAAAGAAAGTAATGATATTGACATAAATATTTTATCATTAATTTTATAACGATTAGCAGATATTTTCATTCTCCGACCGTCACGCCACGGTCATCAATTTCAATAGGGCGTCCCTCCTATGGCATGCAACGCTTTGCTAATATTACCTAGCTACAGAGGGACGTCCTTTTTATAATTTAATAATGATTAACAAACATTTCCATTTTCCGAACTTCACGTCACGGTCATAAATTTCAATAGGGCGTCCCTCCCATAGTATGCGGAGCCTCATTACCTAACTTCAGAGGGACATCCTTAAAGCGAATTTAACTATTGAAGCCCAGCCTATTTGTCTTAAATCTATTTCAAAGAAAGTAATGATATTGACATAAATATTTTATCATTAATTTAATAATGATTAGCAGGATAGCTATTCTCCGACCGTCACGCCACGGTCATAAATTTCAATAGGGCGTCCCTCCTATAATATGCGGAGCCTCATTACCTAACTTCAGAGGGACATCCTTAAAGCGAATTTAACTATTGAAGCCCAGCCTATTTGTCTTAAATCTATTTCAAAGAAAGTAATGATATTGACATAAATATTTTATCATTAATTTAATAATGATTAGCAGATATTTCCATTCTCCGACCGACACGCCACGGTCATCAATTTCAATAGGGCGTCCCTCCTATGGCATGCAACGCTTTGCTAATATTACCTTGCTTCAAAGGGACGTCCTTAAAACGAATTTAACGATTGGAGCCCAGCCTATCTATCTTAAATCCATTTCAAAGTAAGTAATGGTTTTGAGATAAATATTTTATCATTAATTTAATAATGATTAGCAGGATATTTCCATTCTCCGACCGTCACGCCACGGTCATCAATTTCAATAGGGCGTCCCTCCTATGGCATGCAACGCTTTGCTAATATTACCTAGCTACAGAGGGACGTCCTTTTCATAATTTAATAATGATTAACAAACATTTCCATTTTCCGAACTTCACGTCACGGTCATAAATTTCAATAGGGCGTCCCTCCCATAGTATGCGGAGCCACATTACGTAACTTCAGAGGGACATCCTTAAAGCCAATTTAACTATTGAAGCCCAGCCTATTTGTCTTAAATCTATTTCAAAGAAAGTAATGATATTGACATAAATATTTTATCATTAATTTAATAATGATTAGCAGGATAGGTATTTCTATTCTCCGACCGTCACGTCACGGTCATAAATTTCAATTGGGCGTCCCTCCTATAATATGCGGAGACTCATTATCTAACTTCAGAGGGACATCCTTAAAGCGAATTTAACTATTGAAGCCCAGCCTATTTGTCTTAAATCTATTTCAAAGAAAGTAATGTTATTGACATAAATATTTTATCATTAATTTGATAATGATTAGCAGGATATTCTATTCTCCGACCGTCACGCCACGATCATCAATTTCAATAGGGCGTCCCTCCTATGGCATGCAACGCTTTGCTAATATTACCTAGCTACAGAGGGACGTCCTTTTTATAATTTAATAATGATTAACAAACATTTCTATTCTCCGACCGTCACGTCACGGTCATAAATTTCAATTGGGCGTCCCTCCTATAATATGCGGAGCCTCATTACCTAACTTCAGAGGGACATCCTTAAAGCGAATTTAACTATTGAAGCCCAGCCTATTTGTCTTAAATCTATTTCAAAGAAAGTAATGTTATTGACATAAATATTTTATCATTAATTTGATAATGATTAGCAGGATATTTCCATTCTCCGACCGTCACGCCACGGTCATCAATTTCAATAGGGCGTCCCTCCTATGGCATGCAACGCTTTGCTAATATTACCTAGCTACAGAGGGACGTCCTTTTTATAATTTAATAATGATTAACAAACATTTCCATTCTCCGACCGTCACGTCACGGTCATAAATTTCAATTGGGCGTCCCTCCTATAATATGCGGAGCCTCATTTCCTAACTTCAGAGGGACATCCTTAAAGCCAATTTAACTATTGAAGCCCAGCCTATTTGTCTTAAATCTATTTCAAAGAAAGTAATGATATTGACATAAATATTTTATCATTAATTTAATAATGATTAGCAGGATAGGTATTTCTATTCTCCGACCGTCACGTCACGGTCATAAATTTCAATAGGGCGTCCCTCCCATAGTATGCGGAGCCTCATTACCTAACTTCAGAGGGACATCCTTAAAGCCAATTTAACTATTGAAGCCCAGCCTATTTGTCTTAAATCTATTTCAAAGAAAGTAATGATATTGACATAAATATTTTATCATTAATTTAATAATGATTAGCAGGATAGGTATTTCTATTCTCCGACCGTCACGCCACGGTCATAAATTTCAATAGGGCGTCCCTCCTATAATATGCGGAGCCTCATTACCTAACTTCAGAGGGACGTCCTTAAAGCGAATTTAACGATTGGAGCCCAGCCTATCTATCTTAAATCCATTTCAAAGAAAGTAATGATATTGAAATAAATATTTTATCATTAATTTTATAACGATTAGCAGATATTTTCATTCTCCGACCGTCACGCCACGGTCATCAATTTCAATAGGGCGTCCCTCCTATGGCATGCAACGCTTTGCTAATATTACCTTGCTTCAAAGGGACGTCCTTAAAACGAATTTAACGATTGGAGCCCAGCCTATCTATCTTAAATCCATTTCAAAGTAAGTAATGGTTTTGAGATAAATATTTTATCATTTAATAATGATTAGCAGGATATTTCCATTCTCCGACCGTCACGCCACGGTCATCAATTTCAATAGGGCGTCCCTCCTATGGCATGCAACGCTTTGCTAATATTACCTAGCTTCAGAGGGACGTCCTTAAAGCGAATTTAACGATTGGAGCACAGCCTATTTATCCTAAATCCATTTCAAAGAAAGTAATGATATCGAGATTAATATTATCCATTCTTCGTGTATTACTGGTCTATTGTTGTAATGAACCTTTCTGATTTTGAAATCGCTTACAACCGAGCCGTTGCTAGGGAAATGGTACTTCGTCATTTTTCATCCCACAGAATTCGTTGACCATTCGTTCGAAAGCTCTCGATTTATCCAACCATATTATTAGTACGTGGCCAGCAAGCTGAGTTATGAGCATGGCTATTTGAATAATTGTTTACACACAACAACAACAATTGACATTGTGAACATGATTGCAACCGCTTGTAAAATTAATCTTCTACTGTCAGATCATTTAACTAATGATGATCAATTTTACAAATTATTAGTTCATTATGGTTACTTAGCAATTTTAGTTAATAATATTTAGGGTAATAAATCAGCCTTCATGAGAAAATGCAAACTACAAAATGAGAAAATGCATTTTTTATGGGTTGTATTTGTGTAATCCTGACTGACTAATACGATTACACGAATACAAATGTTCGTATTCGCGCACTCAAATTCGTGAATATAACCGCAGTTGACTCAGAAGCAACGATTCATTATCTATTCGAAGATATGATTATGCCCAACACTGTACTTGATGCATACTTCAGACGTTCAGAAATTCGAATTGATTTCTTTCCCATTACTACAAGTTTAAGCTCATGTATCATCAAAAATGTTACAAACGTGCAACATGACAAGGTATATTAGTGAATTTTCTTATTTTTGCTTCCTCACTACCGAAGGTGTGTTTGTGTTCGCGATTGTATTTGAAAGAAATTGTGTCCTCCAAATGAAAATTTCCTGTTGCTTTTTGCGTTTTAGAGCTTGCTGATCAATTTTGGTTCCAAGTCTGTCTCTCTGTTTGCTGTATATCTGTCTACCTTTCTTTCTGCTGTAAATCCTTGTCACGCCAATAATTATACCAAGTTTCAGTCCGAATCTGATGAAATTTTCAGTGATTGTGCGGGTTAGCCCCTAGACGGTCCCTTATATAATTTTCAACACCGTCGAATCAACAGTAGCCTATACTGCCGTACTAAGAATAGACCCCGTATTTGCATTTTTGGTCATATTGTGTTGATGGTACACCCCCCACTACTGTTTGGGGGTGGTTTCGTTTGATTTCGCTGTTCTTGAATCCAGATCTAAACGCGAAATGCCTCAGAAACGGCTTACAATTATCGCATTAACTACATTTCGGTTCGATTTACTAATGTAACTCCCGTAACTGGCCTTTTCTTGAGCGAAAACCCGCATCTGGGCGTCAGATACGATTATTTTATTAGTATTCAGGTACATACAAATTGCGACACTCTTGAAAGTCCAGATACGAACTTGAATCCCGTACTAATTTGAATCTTAGCACTACCTTTTCCGGTGTTCTGAGCCATTCCAAGCCTTAGTATTCCGAAGGGTCCAGGGAAAAAACCGACTGTCACTTTTTTTCACAAATCGAGTTTTTTATATCATTGAACTCAGAAAATGATGCTCTTCATTTTAGTAACTAGAAAAAGAGGAAAAATCGACGTAGTCGGAAGTTATAAGGCTTGGAGTTTTTGGTGTACAGGGAAAGAACCGACGATGTCTTCGCATCCAGATAAAGAACCGACGATGTCACTGTTCCTTGACTGAACCCCCAACAGCGCAACAGGTGGTCCCCACCACCTTGCCTCTGTGATTCACAACATTTCTTATGTACATTTCTTAAATAATTCTGTGTTTATTTTTATAAATAACTATTAAAGTGTCTACTAGTTGTTCCGACAGTGTTGAAGAACAGTGTAGTAGAGAGGAGGCGAAGAAAAGAAAACGTACGGGCCGGGTGTACATGATGTTGCTAAAAAGTTGAGGATTGCTACTCATGAAATGGGACCACCGTGTAACTGCACGAGGTTCAAATGTTTTGAGGAAATAACTCATGATGAGAGAATGGAGATAATACGTTGTTGATAATAATGAGATAATTGCTTGTTTTTTTGTTGTTTTACCACTGTAATATAATTAAACGACGTTCGAACAGAAAAAACATGTTTTTTCTCCATTGGACGAGAATTGACATCGTCGGTTCTTTCCCTGTTTTGACATTTTATGTCTTTACTATGGCACATAAATGAAAAAGCGTCACGCGGGGAGCGTCACTCGGAGAGCGTTACGCGGAGATTCCCTAATGATCCTACGATTCTGAGATTTGGTATGTAGCCCCTTGAGGGATTTCTGAACACAACTGACCGATCCCAGATCAGCTGAGGGGCTCTAGAATCCAGTTTTTTCCCTAATGATCCCACGATTCTGAGATTTGGTATGAGTGGCTCTAGAATCCAGTTTTTTCCCTAATGATCCCACGATTCTGAGATTTGGTATGTGGGCCCTTGAGGGACTTCTGAACACAACTGACCGATCCCAGATCAGCTGAGTGGCTCTAAAATCCAGTTTTTCCCCTAATGATCCCACGATTCTGAGATTTGGTATGTGGGCCCTTGAGGGACTTCTGAACACAACTGACCGATCCCAGATCAGCTGAGTGGCTCTAGAATAGCCCCTTGAGGGACTTCTGAACACAACTGACCTATCCCAGATCAGCTGAGTGGCTCTAGAATCCAGCTTTTTCCCTAATGATCCCACGATTCTGAGATTTGGTATGTGGGCCCTTGAGGGACTTCTGAACACAACTGACCTATCCCAGATCAGCTGAGTGGCTCTAGAATCCAGTTTTTTCCCTAATGATCCCACGATTCTGAGATTTGGTATGTGGGCCCTTGAGGGACTTCTGAACACAACTGACCGATCCCAGATCAGCTGAGTGGCTCTAAAATCCAGTTTTTTCCCTAATGATCCCACGATTCTGAGATTTGGTATGTGGGCCCTTGAGGGACTTCTGAACACAACTGACCGATCCCAGATCAGCTGAGTGGCTCTAGAATCCAGTTTTTTCCCTAATGATACCACGATTCTGAGATTTGGTATGTGGGCCCTTGAGGGACTTCTGAACACAACTGACCGATCCCAGATCAGCTGAGTGGCTCGAGAATCCAGTTTTTTCTTTAATGATCCCACGATCCTGAGATTTGGTATGTGGGCCCTTGAGGGACTTCTGAACACAACTGACCGATCCCAGATCAGCTGAGTGGCTCTAGAATCCAGTTTTTTCCCTAATGATCCCACGATTCTGAGATTTGGTATGTAGCCCCTTGAGGGATTTCTGAACACAACTGACCGATCCCAGATCAGCTGAGTGGCTCTAGAATCCAGTTTTTTCCCTAATGATCCCACGATTCTGATATTTGGTATGTAGCCCCTTGAGGGACTTCTGAACACAACTGACCGATCCCAGATCAGCTGAGTGGCTCTAGAATCCAGTTTTTTCCCTAATGATCCCACGATTCTGAGATTTGGTATGTAGCCCCTTGAGGGATTTCTGAACACAACTGACCGATCCCAGATCAGCTGAGTGGCTCTAGAATCCAGTTTTTTCTTTAATGATCCCACGATTCTGAGATTTGGTATGTGGGCCCTTGAGGGACTTCTGAACACAACTGACCGATCCCAGATCAGCTGAGTGGGTTTAGAATCCAGTTTTTTCCCTAATGATCCCACGATTCTGAGATTTGGTATGTGGGCCCTTGAGGGACTTCTGAACACAACTGACCGATCCCAGATCAGCTGAGTGGCTCTAGAATCCAGTTTTTTCCATAATAAACTCTAGCCTACACATCGTACTTTTCTCATCATCGGCAATTACTCTTCGTTACAAAATCTGATGATAATAATGATGTAATTATGGAATGAGTAAAACAAAATTGTATTTTGAAATTTATTTGAATGAAAAAAAATATTTTTTTTAAAAACGTGTTTTTGCAATAAATTTCCACAAACAAAAGTACAATACGGGGTTTTATAGGAAGGGGAAAGGGGGCGCAAAGACATAAAATGTCTCTCGTGGTTGCGTACCTGTACGAAAGCTGTATCCACCGTATGAGTTTCATTTGGTTGACCCCCCAGAGCAAAGACATATCCATGTCAATTTAATAGATACGTTCGTCGTAGTTTATAAGGCCATATTTTTTTTTAATTTATTACAAAAGACAATTTAATTTAAAATTGTATTACTTCTGCAATTCTAAATATATCATAACAATGTCTATGAATGAGACCCAAAAAACATTATTTTGGGGGGTTTGCTCAGTTTTTGAATTTTTTAACAAGTAAGTAGTATCATAATAGCGTCAACATTTTGTGGAACACTTCAATAGATGTTTTAGTGCATAATAAGATTTATTTCAATTTTTTATTTGCATCTAGTGAAACACAATCGCGTTTAAAACTTTCAAAATGAGTTTTCTCGTTTTTAAGAAAAAGTGACTTAGTCGGTTTTTTCCCTGGACCCTTATTAGTAATCAGGTACATACAAATTGCGACACTCTTGACAGTCCAGATACGAATTTGAATCCCGTACTAATTTGAATCTTAGCACTACCTTTTCCGGTGTTCTGAGCCAATCCAAGCCTTAGTATTCCGAAATGCTAGCAGTTTCCATGAGTTCCATTGGGGTAGAGTCACGCAGACTCTCTGTCTTGGGATCTCTGGAGTTTCACCGCAGAAGATGAGGGCCGTGGAGGTACATCGAGTAGGTATCAGGTAACTCACCTTGGAAGTACCAACGCCTAACAATCTAATGATAATGTTCGGTAGGTTTTTTTTTTTCATCATTTTCCATCCAACCTCCGTCCTTGATGCTGATGGGCACGGACTTCCCCGACAGCCAAACCAGCAATTTCGGATTCGCAGTTCACGTTTTTGTTGGCGGCCCGAGAGGACGAAGTGGTCCCGTATGGATCATTAGTGCGGTGGAATGATCATTCACGGATCGTTGGGCCGAAACTATCGGCTTGGAAGGCATTCCGACCTATAGTGTCCTGCACGGACACATTGAAAAACAACATTCATTCAATATCAAGCCTGCATTGCTTACAGTCACTATAACTTACGATTCTAATCAATAAACTACAAACTCATTCTTGTAAAGTACTAAACACTTTTCAAGTCCTAGCTGATGAATAAGAATATAGTTACTGCTAACTCACAAAGTAGTGGCGGACCTTTAGTTCCTATTGAGACCGCTGGAAGAGATCACAAACATAGTTCCAACATAAAAACGTCTGCCAAGTTGGGTGGGCAGTAGGTATAGCTTCTTCACATATTTAACATTAACGTAGGTATAGAATTGGTTGAAGAAAAAAGTACGAGTAGAAATCAGAATCGTATATTTTGTCAAATCATGTTGTAATGTAGGACAATTGTCAATGTAATATTGTAATATTGTTGCATAAAGTAAATTAACATTAATGTAGCCAATAAAGGAGAGAGAACAAAAATAGATTAATTAAAACAATAATAATAAAATGAAATAAAGGAAAGTATGTTGGTCATTAACCCGCCTAAAAGGTGGCTCGGCCGGGGCTTCCCGACAGAGCCCGGACCCGACCCACCACGGCGGCCTCCCGGGGGGCGCCCACCTATTTCCAGGTAAGCACCCCTTGCTACGATTCGAGACCGCCCCCGAGCCGATCGAGGGCCCCGAACCTAAATAATTTGCTCGCTACAAAGCCGTACTCTCAATAAATTACAATAATACTAAAATCGATAACTCATACAACTTATATAAATCTAAAATAGCCGCCAGTGGTTTGTGTTCATGATGGAAATTTTTATTGTAAAATGAAATCTAGGGGACACCCCCAGACCCCCGGATTGTTAATGTTAGGATCAAGGATCAAACCAATGAAATACAGAATGTGTATTTCGGGGATTTCCCCGGAGGGCTGGTGGCATTCTGGTAAGTTCGGCCGAAGTTCATTCCGCGTTCTTTTAATCCAGCGCCTTGGATTGTAGACCCACGTGACGTAGACCCTTCCCAGGGATATTAACGTTAACGCATGGAGGCTCAGGTAAGTCGTTGAACCATCCAACTATCGTCTGTTTACTAATTTTCAATAAAATGGGAGCAGTAAGTTAAAACTCGGCGCTCCGCGCCTCGCCAGGGGGCAAGCCCCCTGGACCCCCGGTTACCTCTATTTACATACTTCGGACGAAATTATTGAAACACAGAATGTGTTTGCGTTGTCGCGCAACCAAGTGACAACCAAACAAGCGTCATTGTTTACTATTCATTTATAACATCAATTTATATAGTTATAGTATGAAACTACGAAAAAAAATACGAAATAAATTCGTGATAAATCAAGAGCGATTTATCAAGTAAATGTCCTAAAGAGGCTACATACGAAATTACAGCTTCCTAGAGTGTAAAGTATAGAAATTAGCTTTAAAAGCCACTCATCTGATCCGGACCCTGGACATCGTCAAGTAAATGTCCTAAAGAGGCTACATACGAAATTACAGCTTCCTAGAGTGTAAAGCATAGAAATTAGCTTTAAGAGCCACACATCTGATCCGGACCCTGAGCATCGTCAAGTAAATGTCCTAAAGAGGCTACATACGAAATTACAGCTTCCTAGAGTGTAAAGCATAGAAATTAGCTTTAAGAGCCACACATCTGATCCGGACCCTGAGCATCGTCAAGTAAATGTCCTAAAGAGGCTACAAACGAAATTACAGCTTCCTAGAGTGTAAAGTATAGAAATTACCTATTCAAATTATTTAACCTCCGCTTCACAAATCAAACCGTTTTCGTAATACTCAGATCACCTGCTATGAATCAAATCATCGAAACACAAGCTCAATGAAATCATCAGAAATTAACAAGCGGTTGCAATCATGTTCACAATATCAATTATTGAGAATGATCACCTGTGTGTAAACAATTATTTATATAACCATGCTCATAACTCAGTTTGTTGGACACGCACTTCGCAGTAGTTAACATAATATTGTTGGATAAATCGAGAGCTTTCGAACGAATAGTCAACGAATTTTGTGGGATGAAAAACGACGAAGTACCATATCCCTAGCAACGACTCGGTTGTACGTGAAAATCATCCGTCACACATTTCGTTACCATCCCGCGTTCCATTTTCGGCTAGTTAGTCCATGGCTAAAACACATTCTGTGTTAAAAGTCGTTAAGCATGTTAGGCATGGACCTATGTTTCACAACTCAATGTCCACATATTGCAACGCATTATACTTCTCAGTAACGAAATCTCCCTTCTTCCTTCGATGATTTTCCATGTAAGCCATTACTTTGGGCCTACGTGACCGACTGCTCGTCCCCTCCAAGGAAGGGTAGGGATGGTTAGGAAAACCCTCTGGCCAGGTAGAGTACAGGACGCCTTCGAGAAAGTTGTGTTTTGCAATTATACTTACAAATTCCGTTCAATTGTGTCTTTAATTAAAACACCCACTTCCTGATGAATTAGTCAAATAATCATAAAGATTACAAGCAATCCAACTATCGTCTGATTACTAACTGTCAATGAAATGGGAGCGCCCAGTCCGTAGAGAACTCTTGAGCAGCGTTTCCACTCACCATTCACAGCGGTCAGGAACTAGACAAAAGTTCGGCTGCGATGCCGACGAAAACCCATGGTGAAAAACGATACTTTGAAGTACCAGAAAACCAAAAATTCAAACCCCAAAATCAAAGCGGTGCATCTCCAAAAACGGCGCATGAATTGAGAATGTATCGGTTACAACATTTTTTGACGTTCGATTATGACCCAAGCACTCGGTACAAAGCCGTTGGTAATTTGGCAAGGACTTGAACCGGCTTTGTACTTATTTGCCAAATATAGCGGCAAAATGGAAAAAAATAGCTAACATTTTCCAATTTTCCTGTAAAATTCCTTAGTTCCATCGGTTTTCCGGGGTTAAATTCGTAGTTCTGAATTGTCTGAACTGTGATTGGCTCGTTTGAGCGTAGGGTGACCTATTGTCAGCGGTATCGGTCACGTGTAAAAGCTTGTAGGTACAATGGTATCGGGTCGTTAAGCGAATAAGTACAATGCCGGTTCAAGTCCTTGCCAAATTACCAACGGCTTTGTACCGAGTATCCTGGAAAACACCAAATTTTATCGGCACAAGGTATTTCAGAACCTTAAATTATCAACGTGACATAATTTCCGGTGAAATTAGGGTGAATTTGTCTATTACCCTACTATTAATTTGAGATTTATGGCCGATAAACGAAGCAATCATCGGCGGAAAAGTATAGTAAAAAACAGAATCATGTTCAGAACATGCCAAAGCATATTGTCCGACCATAATAGCATGTTTCTAGTACAATTCTTAACCAGGGGACAGCATTTTCGGTGAAATTTTCGATTTTTACTTATCTTCAAGCAGCGCCCTCTGCCAGTTTACCGGATAACTAGTGGACGGAGCGTAAAATAAATGAGTTCATCGTGTTCAGCGCATGCGAAAACCCATAAATTGACCCAAAAAAATTGAAATCCGTCCTTCAAATCATCACCTCGGCACCAATTTAGAGGTTGGTTTACAATAGCGGTCGATAACTGGCCAAAATCGACCCAGGTAAAGTGATTAGGATTAATATTTTTTGCTAAAAATTTAGGAGTGTCATCCTGACTTACCGAGGAAGCAAATAAAAACAATGGGGACAAGACATCCAGAACTTTTTTTTTGAACCACCCTATCGTTGGGCTTGGGTCATAATTGAACGTCAAAAAATGTTGTAACCGATACATTCTCAATTCATGCGCCGTTTTTGGAGATGCACCGCTTTGATTTTGGGGTTTGAATTTTTGGTTTTCTGGTACTTCAAAGTATCGTTTTTCACCATGGGTTTTCGTCGGCATCGAAGTCGAACTTTTGTCTAGTTCCTGACCGCTGTGCATTATCAACATATCCCTCCCAACGGCCTAAAAGTTTCCTACTCTTACTGCAAGGGAATGGGAGTGAAGGAAGGCGAAGGAAGTAGGTGGTGGAGCGGACGCGCGGTGGGGGTAGCAGCTCGTACAGGAGAGTGATGGGGTTCGGGGGGGATCTTACGGGACGGACGCCTTCAAACCAAATAACCCTCTGTAAAAACACATTCTGTGTTAAAAATAAAAATATTCAACAGTTAACAAGTTATCACAGTCATTATAAATATCTAAAAAGCTAACTCGAGTACTTTTATAAAATTCCTCGGTTGCTGACATAAAATTAACAATGGCTACAAGATAAAAACTATTTAAAAGTGAATAAGTCGAGTATACTTAACGTCCCACTCGTCAAAAAAATAAATATATATTGCTTGATTTTTGTTTACTTGAAAAATTGACTATCTACTAATTAAAATTGCACATTTCATCTTCAAAAAAGTTCCAGTCATGCAGCATGATCGTAAGAGCGAATTTTCTTAAGCTGTCATAGTATATTATGTTCAAACGTTTTGAAAATTGAGCTTTTTGAGTTGTCACAAAGAAAATTTTATTGCTCAAATTCGTCATATTGTCTGCAAAAAATTGTTAACTATCAATTTTATTGCTGAAAAATTTGTTCTAAATAACATTATATTATTTAAACAAAGATATTGGATTTCTAGAATTTTTTACATTTATATCGATTTTGTAGCACATTTTAATGAAGTTTAATTACAATTTTGAGCATAGGTTTGAGCTTTAATTTTTAAATTACCAACTTCATAGTTGATAAGCTTTATTTGAGTAATATTCTGCTAAAAAAAAAAAAATAAAAACACCGATGTTTTGCCTTTTTTGTGATTTTTTTAAGTACATTTTTTGAAATTTGACCAATTTAATGTTCTCAAAAATTGTTGTCCAACGAACTCATCCTTTCTTTTGAAATGCTTGATTTTTTGGCGAAAGAACGAAGTTTTTATCTCAATTCGAGAGTTATCGTCTAGAATGATATATATATATATATATATATATATATATATATATATATATATATATTATATATATATATATATATATATAAGCGTTAAAATCCAGGAATCCGGAAAAAACGTGATCGTCTAAAATAAACTCCTTCCATATCCAAAAAACCAAACAAACAAAATAACAAACCCTAACCCATCCTCCCAACCCAAACAACCCCCAATGAATTAACCTCCTAGGGATAATTTCGTCCCTCCATGGATTTAGCGTTACAACTAGATCCATTAAGGACTTGACGTGACTTTAAGGTTCTCGTTACCGCACGCCGTATTGAGACCGATGGATCTCTAGGAACTCTCAAGTAAATTAACGTTTGCGCATGCTCACAAATCATAGGAGCAGTAATCATAGGGTCTAGGAGCTAACCCGCACAATCCCTGAAAATTTCATCGGAATCGTACTGGAACTTGGGAGATGTAGTGTTAGGCTGACCCAGACAATTTATTATTATTCTTACGTTGCTGAGTGACCAGCTGTTTTATGTATGTTTATGTCAGAGATAGAAATTGTAAAATTACCTACTTGATGTTTGAATTTCACTTGTGCAGTTCTGTGTTTAGAGTTTAGTTTAGTATTTAGTGCTAGTGCATGGTGTCAGGCGTGGGATCTACATATAAGAATCAAGAGGATGACGAAAAGCAAGAAAAAGATGAACGAAAACAGAAAGACGGCGACTCAGGAAAATGTAAAGGGTGGCGCAGAAGTAAAGGAAGGTCCGCTAGCCAGGGGTAAAATAAGAAAAGCTTTGGCTGATGCTATGAATGCATTAGATATGATGGATAGATTCGAAGAACAAGAACAACAGCTTCACGAAAATCGTTCGTTTCAAAGGGAACCTATTTGTACGCCTAATGTGTCGCCAATTCAATCGTCAGCTCGACCACTCAATCAATTCTTCACCTTTCCTTCAGTTTTGAGCTTGATAAGGATTTACCACAGACAGACGGACACGGAACCAAAATTGATCAGCAACCTCTGAAACGCAAAAAGCAAGTTGTTCTGTCCCAATCATTTTACCCCTGTTACTAACCAAATCTATTCAAAAGCATCAGCCCATCCGAGCCATCTAATAAATTCAATTTCCCTGCGCCGCCCTTCACCACGACTTGCACGCCGCCTCAAGAGAAAGCATCGTTCGGACAACGCCGATGGCTTCAATAATTGAATCTGATCGTTCTTTCCCGTGACCCTTTTATAAATGAGGAATATCAGCAATGTCAGGCATGTCAGTGTAGTGTAATCCTGTACACTTACATTCGAACGCTAATTAAAATTGACGTCATCATCCTGGAGCCTATTTATTTTTGCATAAAAACGCACGCAAATAACTGAGATATGGTTGATCCTATCCTGAAGCTTTTTTGCTTGGAAACGCTCACACAGAGTCAAATTTATCAATTTAGGTAGCCCCCCAGAGGTGCAATGGAGTCCTAAATCCTCGACAAAGAGGTAGAGGAAAGTGACAGTATCCCGTCAGAGAGATACCCACTCCTACTGCATTAATGAGCTAGATTCGGAGTAGATTGGTTTTCCAGGTCTTGGATCACCCATCCAACGCCAAACTCAGCCTTTCAAGAACACGAGCAAGGCGTGCGACGCCCGTTGTTTTCCAACGGAGCGACGGCAGCGCTTTCTCTGGGATTCTGACGGGAACTTTGTCTCAAATTACATGATGCCAACTTTTTAATTAGTAAAAAAGGAACAAAAAAACCATGATCGGGAACAGAAAAATGCTTTGATTTGGCGCACGCTGGTGGTGTGTCAAATTCATGGACGGATTTGAAAGGGGTTTTTGCAAAATGATCGGGATGGCAGGTTTGTGTCAAAATAAATTTTTAAAAAACGTCCAACCTGATCAGCTGACTTATCTAAATTCTCTCCTATTCACCCTGGGAATTTGATGGAGGTGCCTCCATTTCTATTAATTATTGTACGATACTATGTAAAATTATTTTGGAAATTTGTGAGTGTAAGTAAAAAGGAAACTACCTACCAATTTTGTGGCAAAAAACTTTTGCTAAATAATGATTTTTATTGTTTTTTTTTTTTTTTTTTTTTTTTTTTTTTTTTTTGCAGTTATCATGTATTTTTGGCCAATATTAATGAAATTTAAGGACATTTTCCAACATACATTTCTGCATTAAATTTTTAATGTTCTGGCTCATCGTCAATAAACTTCTTTTGACTAAAATTCTGATAAAAATATAAATTTAACGTTTTCATTCGTTTTTAGCCATTTTTAGGGATTCCTTGAACACTTTTTTTTAAATTTGACCAATTTAATGTGATCAAAAAAATGCTGGCCAACGAACTCATCCTTTCGTTTGTAATGCTTGGTTTTTGGCGCAAGAACGGAATTTTTATCTCAATCCTAAGGAGAGTTATCGCCTAGAGTGACACACACACACACACACACACACACACACACACACACACACACACACACACACACACACATATATATATATATATATATATATATATATATATATATATATATATATGTATGTATATGAAAAAGCGTTAAACTCTAGGATTCGTCTCAGAATGTCTCAAAACGGATTTCAATTAGGTACGACAATTTTCGAAAATTTTGATTTTTAAATTTTGAAGCCAGTGCAATAGCTTCATTTTCTACGAAAATTCGCTAAAACACAACAGAAGAAACAAATAAGTAGGCAGTTCCTTCATCTCTCACCTACTTAAATTCGTAACTAGGGATACTATTAAATTTTCTAAAAAGTCTAGTGGACCACTTCTGGGTATCTCGCGGACCACTAGTGGTCCATGGACCGTAGGTTAAGAACCGCTGCTGCAAAACCACTGTTTCAATAGTTAATTGAAGGTATAGTTCCTTCATGTTATAGATTGGATGATGTGCAACTTCATGTAGGTATGTACGTTGTCTACTGTAGGAAGGTAGGTACAAATCCTCTCTCAGAGTACTTTGGTATTTCACTATAAAAACAAATATAATATTAAGGGCTTCATTCAGTTCAAAAAACGCTGCAAATTATTTCACAAAGGTTTATTATTTTTTATGATCGTATTTTTAGTTGGCTAGCGTACGTCATAAGGCCCGTCCAGACTCCTCGGCGTGTCCTACTTCGAATTGCCACAACCTATACTTCTATAATTATATACGCATGTTTATATTTCTCGATTTGAGCTCCTATCTATTCAAATAGTTATTGCCTTAATAATATCATTATCTAAGTACGTACGAAAAGTCGAGAGGATATGTTATTAAATATGCGTAGGAAAAGCTTTGGTATTAACACACAAATATGACCTTGAAAAAAACATATTCATGCCTCGAAGGAACGCCGGCGCCGTACCCACCACAAGGTGCCGCGGCGCCGGCGCCTCCTCTCACTCCACTCCCCGCTCGCCCCCCCCCCCCCCCCCCCACCCTCGCCACCCACCGTGACCCCCTGCCAAGCGTGCCAGGCGTGCGCGCGTCGAAAAATACACTTTTTTGCCCGTTTTTGGCCCATAACATCTATGCTAGTAAAGCAATCGGGATGGTTAAACGTTAGGACCAACTAGACCCCAAATGGAGTCTATGTGCGAAAGAACAGGTTTTTTAAGTCAATTCTTAGGCCTTTTATGGCCCGGACGGCGAACGGCGAACGGCGGACGGCGGACGGCGGACGGCGGACGGACATTTCAAATTTGGATTCTACACACCTTGAAACGTAAAGTGACAAAGTTTGAGGGGGGGTTATAAAAATTCTTTGCTACACGATCACATAGGCTTATTATTGGAAATAATAAACCAAAAAGTAACCTCACGAAGGTTATTGACGTTGAATAGAGCGAAACCCCTCGTGGACCCGTCATCTGGTCAGAACAAAAGACCAGTGTGGGGAAGCCTTGGCCCCCTTCACAAGACGTCTCTGTCCGTCCATCGGCACCCAAGACGATGAACTTACGTTCGAGCTAATCTTAAAGTGCAAAAAAGCTCCTTCTTGCAGCATGACCATATTTTTCGAATTTTGTAACTGGTTTGAATCACTTTTTCAATGTGTACCTATCATGTTTTTAATGCTGGGTGTTGTGCTTCAAAATTCAGCGAAATTCAGCGCGAGCCGACATGTTTTCTTCTTATTTTCACGTACAACCAATGCGTTGCGTGGAAATTGGGGATGATGGGGATGTGTAATGTGTAACCATAGGGGGTGTTTTAGAGGTGGTGGGGGTTGAAATGGGGTATCATGGACATCAGTAAATAAACTGGAGCTGATTGGTAAGAAATGTTTTAAATACTTACTCTTACTTGAATCGCAGACTACTTCAAGTTTTCCAATCTAAACCCATAGGCGGTGTTTTTGGTGATGAGGGTGGGAGGGGGAGGGGGTATCATGGACATCACTGCATAAACTGAGGACCTGATTGCTAAAATATGTTTGAATTAAACTAACTCAAATCACAGGCTACTTGAAATTTTTCAGATCTGACCCAAAGAGGGTGTTTTCTTACAGGAGGGAGTGGGTGGGAATGACGTATCTAGGACATCACTGCACGAACTGATGAGGACCTGATTGTTTGAATATGTTTTGAGTACTCTAACTTGAAACGCAAAGTACTTGAAATTTTCAAATCTGAATCATAATGGGTATTATGAGGGAGGGGTGGGGGATAGAATGGGTGTAACCCATTCAGAATCTCACCTATTCACCAACATAGACATTCTATAGTAGTTCTGGCACATGTACAAATTGTATATAACCAATAAATGAATTTAAAAAAAAAATAAAAAAAACTTTAACATCACTGAATAAGCTGAGGACCTGACTGATAAAATATGTTTGGATAACACTAAAAATCACAGCCTACTTTTTTCCGAGCCTCAATCATAGGGAGGTGTTTGTGGTAAGGAAAAAAGTCCAGTCATGCAGCATGACCCCATGAGCGAATTTTTTAAGAATATTACCGATATTTACGACCAGCGAACGGCATTATTTCGATTTTTGACTGATTTTTCAACTTTGAAATTTTTGAAAACTTGATACATATTCTTATAGGAAATTTTACGCTGATTCCGAATATACCACATGTTAGTATGCTGAAAAAATTATTTCGCAAAAAACAGGCTATTTTGAAATTTTTGACTACATTTTTGAAAATTTCAACCCGAAGATGTAATCCGATCATGCTGGCCAACGAACTTGAACTTTCGTTTTGTGCCCTTAACATTTTAAAATTTGTTTGAAGTTTCTAGCACGATTCTACGGACAGTTATCGTCTGGAATGACACATACATACATACATACATACATACATACATACATACATACATATATACATACATAAAAAAATGCGTTAAACTTCAGAATATGATTCAGAATAGCCTGAAACGGATTTCTGCATAATTTTTTTTTTCCCAAAAATTCACATTCTACAAATTTTGAGGCGAGAGCAATAGCTTAATTTTCTTCAAAAATTCGCTAAAAGAGGGAGGGCAGGAGGTGGTGGTTAAATGGAATAATTTGGTCATCACCGAACGAACTGGTGATCTGAACTGGTTGGTCAAATGAAATTGGACTAGTCTGAACGTTATTTTGGGTTACCTATCAAGAATATTTTTAATCTGAAATATGGAGGGTGTTTGTGGAGAGGGAGTGGGGTTTGATCTCAGTAGTTTGGTCCTAATAGGTAATTTATAAGTAAGTACTTTTAAGTAAGGACTTTTTTTAATCAGATCCATAGGGGTGTCGCAATATGTGTGTGAGGGAGGGCTTGCGTATATGCAAGTCAACCTGTGCAACGCACGGGTGAACCAGCTAATATATATAATATATATATATAGGTACTTTTGCGTTATAACCCCCCCTGTCAATTTGTCTTCAATACGCCCGCCCGATGTTTCTAGGCATTACTTCTTAACTGAGTTTATGTTATGTTATGTATTTTTGAGATGCGAGCTTGCGAGCATCCAGACCGCCAAAGTATACAAATCATTCTGACCTACATGTCTAACTAATCTGTATTTTGACATTTTATGTCTTTACTATGGCACATAAATGAAAAAGCGTCACGCGGGGGAGCGTCACGCGGAGAGCGTCACGCGGAGAGCGTTACGCGGAGATTCCCTAATGATCCCACGATTCTGAGATTTGGTATGTAGCCCCTTGAGGGACTTCTGAACACAACTGACCGATCCCAGATCAGCTGAGTGGCTCTAGAATCCAGTTTTTTCCCTAATGATCCCACGATTCTGAGATTTGGTATGTGGGCCCTTGAGGGACTTCTGAACACAACTGACCGATCCCAGATCAGCTGAGTGGCTCTAGAATCCAGTTTTTTCCCTAATGATCCCACGATTCTGAGATTAGGTATGTGGGCCCTTGAGGGACTTCTGAACACAACTGACCGATCCCAGATCAGCTGAGTGGCTCTAGAATCCAGTTTTTTCTTTAATGATCCCACGATTCTGAGATTTGGTATGTGGGCCCTTGAAAGCCTTCTGAACACAACTTACCGATCCCAGATCAGCTGAGTGGCTCTAGAATACAATACGGGGTTTTATAGGAAGGGGAAAGGGGGCGCAAAGACATAAAATGTCTCTCGTGGTTGCGTACTCGTACGAAAGCTGTATCCACCGTATGAGTTTTTTTTGTGGATATCTGTTTAGTGGGAAAAAATGTTAGGTAAAAGTATTGTAACTGTGGATTTTACTAAGGGATTGACTACTTGATGTTATGTAATTTTGAGATGCGAGCCCTAGAAATATCGGGCGGGCGTGTTGAAGACAAATTGACTGGGGGGGGGGGGGGGGGGGGATAACGGAAAAGTACCCATTTCAGAATGCCTCAAACTGTGTTTCAATTAAATTTTTCAAAAAATATTATTTTAAAATTTTCCGAGCCATTGCTACACCTTCATTTTTTACGAAAACTCCCGAATAAAAATGATTTCCAAAGTATAATTTTTCGAGGTTTTTGCACTGTTCCGTTCACTGCGGGCCGCGACCAAAATTGAAAACAATCAGGGGGACCGCGTTTTTTGCTTCCGAGACTTCAAGGCAGCGGAAGCTTTGTTTTCACTTTCGAAATGAAAAAATTTTTTTTGCTCCAAAATCAAAATTTCCACTCGCATTTAGCGTTTCAGAGCCTCCTGAACAAATTTGGTTCCGTTTCTGTCTGTCTGTCTGTCTGTCCGTGCACATTTCCTTGTAACAGCCATAACTTCCACAATTTTGATCCGATTTTAACCAAATTTTCAGGGATCGTGCGGGTTGAACTCTAGATGATCGCCTATCAACCTCATCATGATCAAATCAACGGTAGCTTCTGCGCAGGCGCTAACGTGAATTCCTTGTGACGGTCATAACTCGGTCAATGTTGAACGGATTTCGGTCAGATTTTCAGGGATGATGTGGGTAAGGTCCCTTGAGGTCCCATAAGACAATCATCATAATTGCATTAGCGGTACGCTCTGCGCATGCGTGAACGAAATATTCTTGTTACGGTCCTTGCAACAGCCGTAATTTCCACAATTTTCAAATTTCGATTTTCTTCAAATTTTTAGGGATTGTGCGGGTATAGCTCTACATGGTCCCCTATTAGTTCCGTCATGATCGAATCAACGGTAGCCTCTGCGCAGGCGCAAACAAAATTTTCTTGTTTCGGTCATAACTCAGGCAATTGTGAACGGATTTCGGTCAGATTTTCAGGGATGATGCGGGCAAGGTTTCTTGAGGTCCCGTATCACATTCTTCGCGATCATCAGCAGCGGTACGCTAGGCGAATGCGCGAAAGTGATGTTTTTGTTACGTTCACAGCGTAGTTAATTTTATCGGATTTCGTTCAAATTTTCAAAGATGATCAATTAAAAACTCCTTCAGTTTTGATCCGATTTAGACGAAATTTTCAGGGAACATGCGGACTACATCCTGGATGGCCCCATATTAAAATCAAAATTTTCCTCATTAATTTCATTTATTATATGTACCATTCGGCTTCCAATTTCCCACATATTAATTCCCTGATGCCAGAACCGGTCGTTTCTAGTTTTCTGGAATTTAATGGTGACGTACTGTGAAGGTCACGAGGAAGCTCATGTGCCATTTCCTTGGCAGTGTATTTACTAAGAGATTGACAACTTGATGTTATGTAATTTTGTGATGCGAGCTTGCGAGCATCCAGACCACCAACCTATACACAGCATTTTGATCTATTTGTGCAAATTCATGTGCATTCTATGCGAATTCATGTGGAGGCAATCAAACCACAACCACGCCAATTTGTTTCAACAAATCCTCACTGACATCGGCAACTTCTGAAAACACTTTCTTTAATAATTCTTTTCGACATGGATATGTCTTTGCTCTGGGGGGTTATCCAAAAATTTCCGTGACGCAAAATTTGCGTCACAATTTCAGTGTTTTTCACGTACAACCTATCCGTTGCTAGGGAAATGGAACTTCCTCAGTTTTCATCGCACAGGAATCGTTCGCCACTCGTTGGAAAGCGCTTGATTTATGTGATAAATTTCACATCTCAAGCTACCAATTTCCCCCTCCTTACGGTCCTGGGGCTACATTCCTAAACTAAGTTGATTTGACTATAAACAATTTTAATAAGCCGGTTACAATATTCTTAACGTAAAGCAATAGCATCATTTACTCCACTCTATAGGTAACATTTTCATCCTCTTGACAACAGTCGACTGTTAACAACAACTCATTGTAGTGGCTTCTCTCCACAGTTATTTTCAACATTTCTATAAGTAAACCGTTGTTTTGTTGGAATTAGTCGGGATGCGGCCCAGGGATTTGTTTAAAGTTATAGGATTTGTTTACAACTCTCGAGGACAACCGTTATGAAATCCCCAATCAAAGACACTCGTTTTAGCGAATTTTTGAAGAAAATTAGCTATTGCTCTCGCCTCAAAATTTGTAGAATGTGAATTTTTGAAAAAAAATTATGCAGAAATCCGTTTCAGGCTATTCTGAATCATATTCTGAAGTTTAACGCATTTTTTTATGTATGTATGTATATATGTATGTATGTATGTATGTATGTATGTATATATGTATGTATGTATGTATGTATGTATGTATGTATGTGTCATTCCAGACGATAACTGTCCGTAGAATTGTGCTAGAAATTTCAAACAAATTTTAAAATGTTAAGGACACAAAACGAAAGTTCAAGTTCGTTGGCCAGCATGATCGGATTACATCTTCGGGTTGAAATTTTCAAAAATGTAGTCAAAAATTTCAAAATAGCCTGTTTTTTGCGATTTGTTGTGCGAAATAATTTTTTCAGCATACTAACATGTGGTATATTCGGAATCAGCGTAAAATTTCCTATAAGAATATGTATCAAGTTTTCAAAAATTTCAAAGTTGATAAATCAGTCAAAAATCGAAATAATGCCGTTCGCTAGTTGTAAAAATCGGTAATATTTGCATGAAACATTGTCCAAATTCAGATTGAACTACTCTTATGGAAGTATCCCTGTATAACCAATCCTAGAACCATGCTGTTTAAAACGTAGGTAGTACCTAGGTGCTTGTTAAAAAAAAAAAAAAAAAAAATGTAATCACAACTGATGAGTTTACTCTGTGAAATATTCCGTCCTCCGATTCTCTCGGTCGCTCTCTTTAATGTTTTACGCTCAACTGTTTTAGGACTTGATGTAGCTTTAATACTGACTGTGGCTTAGAAAATATCAGCCATGAAATTATGAAGAAGTTCTATTTATGTACGTACTAGCACGCAGACCCAAGGCCTCGCTCCGCTCGGCCGTCAGTAACGTAAATTCCTAAGCCTCGCTCTGCTTGGCCAAATTCAACGTAGCGCACGTTTGCGCATGAGCAGATCAAAAGTGGTGGGTGATCTGGACGCAAAATTGAACGCAGAGTCCGATTCCGGAATGAAAATTGGGGGTCATCGGTAAAAAAAAAACTTGCCCTTCGCGCATGCGCACTTTCATATGACGTCGGTATGTTATTTTATTTTATGTCAAGATTTGATGATGTTATGATAGGATACTGTTAAGATTTCAACTGCCTTCAATACTGACCACATTGGACATCGAAATCGATGAATATTTACCTACATTTGTCTTTAAATCTACAAGATTAGTTTAATAATAATAAAGTATGAGTACCTCCTAATTATTTTTAATAATTTGATTCCATGTTTGTCTATCAAAATCATAAACTAAAATTTCTCTACACGATCAATAGCGACTGAAATGTCGAAGATTTCTTCAAAAATTCGCTAATGGGGTCATGCTGCATGACTGGACTTTTTTAAAAATAATTTAGGTAATTTCTTCCCACAGCTTGAAATTTTCACCAATTCTAGGTAAATATGTAATCTAAGTAAGTGGCGTGTTGAAGACAAATTGACTGGTGGGTGGGGGGGGGGGGGGGGGTTATAACGGAAAAGTACCCATTTCAGAATGCCTCAAACCGGATTTCAATGAAATTTTTCAAAAATTATGATTTTAAAATTTTCCGAGCCATTGCTATAGCTTCATTTTTTACGAACATTTCCAAAGTATAATTTTTCGAGGTTTTTGCACAGTTCCGTTCACTGCGGGCCGCAACTTGAACCAAAACTGACGCAACCGAAATTGAAAAGAATCAGGGGGACCGCGTTTTTAGCGAATTTTCGAAGAAAATTAAGCTATTGCTCTCGCCTCAAAATTTGTAGAATGTGAATTTTTGAAAACATTTTATGCAGAAATCCGTTTCAGGCTATTCTGAATCATATTCTGAAGTTCCAAAGTATAATTTTTCGAGGTTTTTGCACAGTTCCGTTCACTGCGGGCCGCAACTTGAACCAAAACTGACGCAACGGTACTAGTGCATTATAGGGCCGGAAGGTTCGATTATTGATATAATCGAAATATGCGATTATGTATCGATTAGTAGGTACCTACACCTTCAATATTCCGCCGTTTTCCAGCAGCTTTATAATTTTTCCTGTTTTTTTCATTTTGACTGGTAGGAATCAATCATTTCTAATTTCTACTGTTTCTAGTGTTTTTTCATTAAAGGGTTAAGTAGGGTTAAGTAGGGATTGACTACTACTTGATGTTATGTATTTTTGAGATGCGAGCTTGCGAGCATCCAGACCACCAAACTAAACACTTCATTCTGACCTACATGTCCACTAATCTGCATTTTTACTAAGGGATTGACTACTTGATGTTATGTATTTTTGAGATGCGAGCTTGCGAGCATCCAGACCACCAAACTATACACTTCATTCTGATCTACATTTCCAACTAATCTGCATTTTTGTGGTTGCGTAAACCAACCGCATTTTGTGGTTTCTCGTGCACGACACTTGCACAACGGTTGGTATGACGCGGAATTTTTGCAAAAACTGCAGTGGATTCACTATTAACATCGCGCACGAGAGATTTGAAAGATAACACGACAACTAGAAAAACGACTGTCCGTAAAGCAAATATGGCCGGCGTCCGGGAAAAGGACAAAACCTCGAATGGAGCACAATCGATACATAATCGCATATTTCGATTATCTCAATAATCGAATCTTCCGGCCCTATATTGCACTAGTACCGACGCAACCGAAATTGAAAAGAATCAGGGGGACCGCGTTGTTTTTTTCACCGGAGGAGATTCCGGGCCGCTGGCGGGCCATTTATAGATCGCCGGTGAGTCTCCTCCAGCGCTGGGCCGCCCTTCCAGTTCGGCGCTCCTTCCCCCCCTCCCTCGGTCGCCACGAGATCCCCCGACCGCCGTCAGTCCCCTTCGAGCCTCCGCACCGTTCGGCCGCCCGTCGTGCAGCTCCGTCGCGCAGTTTCCCTCCGTCCCCTGGAGGTTCCTCCCGGTCGTGCGCTTTCAGGTGATTTCCGCCTTTTTATTCCGGTGTAAAAATTTTTGTCGGGTTGTGGTGCCGGTGGTTTTCTTTATTTTTCGTGTCGTGGTGTCGCCTTGTGAAGCCGTTTTGCCTCCTCACGGATTCCTGGATTATTTTTCGATTCGCTTCGTCGCCATGTGGCGCTTCTACCCCGTAAGTCGTCCAAATCACCAAGTTTTTGTGGCAAATTTGATGGCTCATGCCGAATTGTTGAAATTTGTACTTTTTTTTTTATTCGGACAGTTCAGATTATAACAAGCTTAAAAAAAAAGGCATTTCTGTTCTTGAATTGGTTTTTTTAAATTAAACCAACGTAGTAGTAGTAAGTTGTTTATTGTATTAAATCAATGATTATTACAAAAAGTTCAGGTCCACTTACACATCATCATTAGAAAAGTATATGATAGGTAAGAAATAAGTCAAATATCTTCTTCCTAATCTAGTTAACCCTTCTTTGGTCGCGTTGATAATTCTCCCTAATACGGTCGCGTTGGGTCATAGTGACCCGAATTTTAAATTGCTGCAGTTTTAATTGAGGATTATCTATTAACAAACTTCGTTGGTATTAAGTATCTGGAACTACCAAGGTGTGGTTAAAAAGTATAACATGTTGGAATATTGTGTTTTAAGGACCATTTCCACGCAAAATAAGATAATATACCAATTATGCCAAAATTTCGCAATTAAAATTTTGCCAACATTTCACTCCTAGAAAATTTGGTTTCCCCAACCCCCCATATTTTGGTTGTTGTTCCACATGCTATCAATTTAAATCCCTGAATAGAAGTTTCTTGAAATATTAAAATATGCAATGGGTGTGGGTTCTTTTGTAAACCTGGCAATTTTCTCCATAAAATACATATGGCAGGCTGAATGAACTTGGTAAAACGAATAAAAGAGTATTCTAAACACCAAAGTCGTTTCGTACAGTAAATTCCAACATTTCGAACCTTATTAGGTGTCTTAGGTTTGCATCTAGTAGGTATATATACTTATTACATTAATAAAGTATATGGGTGATTCTCACAGAAAAGGTCAGTTTTTGAGTTTGACTTTTGAAAAAAGAAAAAGTGATCGAATCGAGCTGAAAAAAATCACAGATGCTCTCTATATCGTATGTATCGAAATTCGAAGCAAATCCAAACAGTAGCGCTTTTATTAATTCAGAAAAAAAATATTTAAAAATTTAGGCGGACAGGGCGATGATGCGACCCGTTGATTCTCACCATTTGCATCACCACCCTGTCCTGGCATCATAAAAGGAAAATTTGCTATAACTGCCAAGAAACGTTAACCCTCAACATTTCAAGTCAAAAGACCGAAAAACGTGACCACTGTAGGGCGAATCCAACAAACGAAGAATGACAGAAATTCTCGAATTAGTCCTAGTAGACCTTCACAACGTTCGGCTAAGTAGATATGTGTTTTGAATGTTCAATACGAGAATATTGGATTACTAAATGCGAGAATACGGGAATACTAGAAAATCCAAAAAACATAATAGATTTGCCTTTTTCCTCATCGTCCTGTCCTCGAATTTTCAGGAGAGGACAGGTCGATGATGGACAGGTCGATGACGATTCTTCAGTTTTTCTCAAATGTTTCACCTTGTGGCAAGCTTTTTCCCAAATTTGGCATATAACATGAAACTAGACCGTTTGGTGCACGATAAAAATACCATAAGAAAAAATTGAGTTCAAGTACTCACTTAAAAAAAGTGGACAGGTTTTTGACGATTGTGATTGACCAACCCACGGTCCAGCACACATCTGCTCCCGCTGATGACCACGAGTTGACTGAATTAAAACGAATGGTGGTTTTTCTGGTAACTGAGAAGCGCGCGAATAAAAAAAGCGGCAAAAAAACCCGCTAAAATACAATTGTGACCGCGAAAATTCGAAAAACAATATTGGACAGGTCGATGACGGCGATGCTCCGGACACACATATTTCCATCCAAATACACTTTTCTAGCGGTTCTACATTAATTTTATCGATCAGAAACGCATCTCAGAAATCATACTGATGTAGAAAAATTGAATAAAATCCAAACTCAAAAGCGGAAAGACCTGTAATTAAAGTTTGAAGTTGGGAAGGTCGCATTGGGACAGGACAGGTCGATGACGATTTGACTATATTTAGTTAATTTTCTATTTAAAGGAATAAACATAACCTAAAAATGGAAAAAAGGGTTCTAGATAAAAACCTATACTACAATTTAAGACCTTCGCCAGCTCCCAAATCCTTATTGGGTCGCCGCAACTGGTCCGGACATCACTTCTGCCCCTTTCTGTGAGAATCACCCATATAATGAAGTCAGAAACAACTAAAGGAAAAGATGACTACATGAATGTTTATTATCAAACAACCAACTGGTAACATGGAGAGAATTGTACTAAATTAATTAGTTAATCATCACCGAAAACAAGGGAAAAAAAAAAAAAACGACAGCATTGTCTGAATTATAGTTATCTTCCATAGCCTCACACTCACTCTCCGTCTCATGCTCACTTATATTTTCCTGGTCGAGTTCGCTGCCAGAGTCATCTTCTGAACCAATAGGGACCTCTTGGTTTTGTCTCTCCAACTCTTTCAAGATGTCTTGGTCGGTAAAACGCATTTCATCGCTCATTATTGTAAATAGAGATAAAAAAAAAAACTTGGGCGCTCTACAAAGTCAGAAAAACGCACCTGAGTTTGGTCGCGTCGGGTCATTTTCAGAGAGAAAATACAAACGTGAATGGTCGCGTCTTCGTGAAGTATTTTTTCCATTACCTAATTCAAACACGAAGGAACTAGTTTTGCATTGCAAGAATCCTAAATTTCATTACAACGGGGGACTAGATTTACAGTGACCATAATGAGGGAACCCTCATGTTTGTTTTATATGTTTAAATGAAAGCTGATTCTAAGGACAAAGTCGCCATCCGGACTCTTTTGGTTTTCTTTCTATCATCTTTAACAAACTACGTCATAGCACGGATCGGCTATTCCTTGAGCTACAGATGGGCTTAAGAGTTGGAAGAGGGGCAATTTATCAACACAGTTGTGAATCGCAAAGCAAATTTGGTTTTGGAGATGGCTAAACTTCTGCTGATTTGATTCGATCTAATTCGGTTTTCTAGCGAGTTAGAATTGTCTATAAATGTGTACCTGACTAATACATAGACCAGTAATCTGCGCAGAAGAGCTATCTGCTACGGAAATGATAAAGTGTAATGATTTACAGCATTTTTGGAGTTATGTTTCAGGTATTCAAGTGTTGTATGATTTCGTATTGGAGAGCACTAAATTTATCAACTTTTGATATTTTAAATGAAATTTAAAAGAGGCAGCACAATCCTTCTGCTAAAGTTTAAAATGGCACCAAGTTCGACTCATTCTGTTTCTCGTTTTTAATGTTTAGGTGAAGTTCCATGTGTATACTTCTGGCTTGATGCCAATTACTAGTGTCTCTACCCGATAACAGTCGCTATTGATCGTGTAGAGAAATTTTAGTTTATGATTTTGATAGACAAACATGGAATGAAATTTTAAACAAGCACCTACTACCTACGTTTTAAACAGCATGGTTCTAGGATTGGTTATACAGGGATACTTCCATAAGAGTAGTTCAATCTGAATTTGGACAATGTTTCATGCAAATATTAACGATTTTTACAACTAGCGAACGGCATTATTTCGATTTTTGACTGATTTTTCAACTTTGAAATGTTTGAAAACTTGATACATATTCTTATAGGAAATTTTATGCTGATTCCGAATATACCACATATTAGTATGCTGAAAAAATTATTTCGCACAACAAATCGCAAAAAACAGGCTATTTTGAAATTTTTGACTACATTTTTGAAAATTTTAACCCGAAGATGTAATCCGATCATGCTGGCCAACGAACTTGAACTTTCGTTTTGTGTCCTTAACATTTTAAAATTTGTTTGAAGTTTCTAGCACAATTCTACGGACAGTTATCGTCTGGAATGACACATACATACATACATACATACATACATATACATACATAAAAAAATGCGTTAAACTTCAGAATATGATTCAGAATAGCCTGAAACGGATTTCTGCATAAAATTTTTTCAAAAATTCACATTCTACAAATTTTGAGGCGAGAGCAATAGCTTAATTTTCTTCAAAAATTCGCTAAAACAAGGTCAATTGGGCATTTTGTCATATTTTATTTTATTCTGTCAACTGAAAGATCTTGCCGATAGCTTTCCAAAACGGTGCAATATGCAGGGTATCGGTTGATTGGGAGTAGCCGAAACAGTGGCAAAGAAAGCTGAATGACGTCATATGAGAGCAACGTTATCCACTCGTCCGCTATAGGGAGAGACTCAGCGCCTTCGACCTATGACGTAAATTTGCTTTGTTTCTATCAGATTTTTGTCCGAACCATTTGGAGTTCGAGCTGAAATTTTTGCAATCAACAGATTCCAAGAGTGCAGATTAGATCAAAAGTGAGAAATTCTAACACACAATACACGAAAGTTTCAAGGTGGTGTTTTAAAAGCAGAGTTGGGAAAAATGAACTTACAGGTACACAGTGCAGATACAATACTCGGAAAATCGGAAGTACAATAGAGAGTTTTTGGTGACCACTAACGTACCCTTAACGTCACCCTACCGTACCCAAGAGTACGTGACCTTGAGGGGACGTTAGCAACGTCGTACGTTAGAATGGCTCATTTAACGTCACCCGTTTGGGGACCTAAAGGCACACGACACCAGCCTAACCTTCCTGTAAATGTAACACTACTGGGCACCTCAAAATTACTCGAATACTGGTGAAATAAATAATAGTAGTTTTTCTTTTCAAATGCCTCATTACCAACTAATTTTGTTGATAGCGGGTAGGTTTTTGAACACCCCTCAAACTTGGTTATTTTTCGTTTCAAGTCGCGTAGATAGAAACCATATGTGCCATTTGAAGTCCGCCTCCGCCGTCGCGCTTTACTAGCCTTCAACTCGATCGGAAAAAATCCGTTCTTTTGCGCACAGGCTCTATTTGGTCGATTAGAGCTTTGTTTTTATTATTATTTCACATATTTTCAAAGAGGAACCTGAGTTTTAAGACACTACTTCTTCGCAGTATGGTTCTTAGTTAGCCTGATCATAGCTGTTTTCTCGTGAACATTGCGTGAAGTGCTGCCTCCACTGATGATTATCAGGTAAAATCCTGGTTCATTGTCATAGAGATGTATAGTAGATGTATCTCTACTTTTTCATACTTCTTGATATATTACCCAACCGAAAACCCAAAAACATGAAGTTTGTAACGACTAAAGACCTAAAAGTGCAACTAAATCGCGGTGTTTCCCACTTGAGGCTTACTATCTTTGCGTTAAATCCATGCCTTGTTCACGAATTGAAAACTAAAAATGAGAAACTATCCCGTATTTGTACCTACTGAGACTAACATGAAATTCGAATTTAGGATTGAAAATCGGCATTTCACATCGAAATAAAGAAGTCGATTAGACAACCAGTAGACAACAAGACAGCTGGGAAAAAATATCGCGTTACCCAACCACCGTTAACGTGACATCAAAATTAAGGCAACCGTTCTCCCAGCTCCTTTTGGGTTAGCATCTTCGTTTGCTCCCTCAAGACTACGGTAACGGGTGACGTTGAGTTGAAGTCGCCAAAAACTCTCTATTAACAAGTACGTAATGTGCTTGTACTTGAAATGAAATTAGTAAGTACTTAGATGGCTATCCTACATCCTGGATTTTCATTTTGTGAAAAATAATTTATGCAGCTTGGAGTTTGGGACCAATTGATTTGAAAGCACAGTTGGTTATTTTCAAGCCCTGGGTCAGAGCGGTCCTAGAGAGAGCGACTACGTGTCCCCTCGGATGCACTTAGTTGTCGCCTATTAGCGGAGCGTCCTGTTTTCTGTACCCGAAGACCTCAATGAGCCGCATCCTCATTCGCCGTCTAGTTTTGAGGGTGACATCCGATATTTCATGTGTTCCCTTCGGAGGAACTCGGTACCTTTTACTCCTTGTTACAAAAGTCATTCGAATAACGTACATACACTTCGTAATTTCGTAGCAAAATTTTTGAAAAGTTTCTTCATTGAAATCCGTTTTAGACATTCTGAAACGAATCCTAGAGTTTGAAACTTTTTCACATGTATAATATATTAATTGCTATGCAATTCTTAGGCCGACCCCCAATAATTTTTTAACGTCCCCATTTAAACTGTCCCGGAACTTGAACCCGCGAGTTCGTGGGTTCGAATCCCCGCCAGGCTTGAAAAATTTTTTATATCAAATTTCTTTTATATCCATTTTTTTTAAATGTAAAATGAACGAATAAAAATGTACAAAAGAGAAAAAACCGACTTTATTTTTTGAGCGTCTTCAGGCTAAGAATTGCATAGCAAATTATCCTCGTTTTCTACAAAAGATAGATTATCCGGGAGGGTCCAGAGGGGCGAAGCCCCCCGGCGAGGCACGAAGCGCCGAGTTTATATATGTGTCATTCCAGACAATAACTCTCCTTGGGATTGAGATAAAAATTCCGTACTTGCGCCCAAAAATCAAGTTTTCTAAACGAAAGGATGAGTTCGTTGTCCAGCATTTGTTGAGTACATTAAATTGTCAAAGTTCTAGAAATGTATTTAAAAAAAAACCACTTAAAATGGCTAAAAACGGCTAAAAATCGTTAAATTTATGTTTTTTTAAATTTGAAAAAAAAACAGCATTTATTCTGTGTTAAAAGACAAAGGTATGAGCACCCACCAAACTCGCACATTGTATTCATTACATCATTGTTAATCAGTGCAAGACATTTTTTCCAAATTAAAGATATGCTTTCAGAGTAATTTCGAATTTCGTTCAAATTACATGGTGAAAACAGCGTTTTTGCCTACTATAATTTAATTACATTTTTGATATTTCGGACTTGTTATTTATTGAGCTGTTTGTTTATATTCGACTGTTTATAGTTCGAATTTTATTTTGTCGTACTTCAGCAAATTTCCGCGTTCCATCGCAAGTGGCACGCCATTTTTCGGTATCAGATATTTCTGTATACGTAGTAGTAATGGTGTGACCTTTATCACCGGCGACCGGTGGCTACCACTACGGATGGACGGAACCGCGTGCGGGCTGCTCGAATTGCTCAGGATTGTCGCAACAGCTTCAGAACGAGTTTCAGCTCTGAGGAATGAAGGTGGTGCCCGAGACCTCTGACCTCCTGTAGGTGAGGCCGCCCACAAGCCCGCTGTTACCCAGGACCCCCAGTAACCCAGGAATTGATGTAACCGCTGCAGACGGTCGGTCTCGAAGTTTTAGGTATTTTTTTGGTAAGATACCGGTCAAGGAAGTTGAAGAAATCTTGATTGGTGTTTCGACAGTACTGGGTGCATCAACAAGGTCGTCAGGTGTCTGGTTTCGTGCCAGTATCTTACCAAGCTGTACGGTCCAAAATTTAAAGATAAACCGAATATCTAATGTCTGTCTGTTTAGGAACTCACCTAGTCACACTCTAGTCGTTCGAGTTCGCTTAAATTTGGATGATAGTTGTAAAAAGATGATAGGTAAACGAGGAAGCTAAGTGCCACACCCAACTTGGCAGGCGTTGTTTTTATATTAATGAGTTCCTCTTGCAAGGGCACTTCGGTCTTTTCATTTTCTGAAAATGGGTTCATCACCCAGCTGGGTGGTTATTTTTATCGTCAAAATAATCTTTGAACCTTCTGAGGAAAGTTCTCTCAACTATTCACAACATTCTTGAACAATCCTCCTTCCTCTTCTTCAACGAGAGCTGACATCAGGGGGAATTGATGAAATATTCCTCGGCCAAGGTTTTGCCTCCATAAATCCAGCTTCCCGAAAAAAGCTTGGTCCAGTGCGTAATTTCATGCTAGGGACACGTACCTTCTGACTAGGAAACAGCGTGGGAACTTGGCAATATGTCGACACATAAACTGGTCGACACCTCCTGTCGCCATATTTCCACACGAGGTGTTGAAGAACGTCGATAACGCACATCTTTGAAACTGGTCGACGGATTTATGTCGAAAAATTTGAGATCCGTTTTTCGCTGTATTTCAACAACAGGAGTTGAACATGAGCTAAAAACACCCCTCTTGAAACTGGTCGACTGCTAAACGACGACAAAAGGGTTGTTTGGCCACTTCCTGTCCTCAGCCTTGGTCCCTTGGGGTCTTTCAATCCGAGGATTAAATGAAAAGTCACATTTACGTTTCTAAACTGTTATGTGATCGTGTTATGAGACCACGAAACTATACACTTCATTCTGATCTACACATCCAACTAATCTGCATTTTTACTAAGGGATTGACTACTTGATGTATTTTTGAGATGCGAGCTTGCGAGCATCCAGACCACCAAACTATACACTTCATTCTAACCTACATGTCAGGTATACGAAGGATGTCGATGTAAATATGTCGACGTATCCCCATGGTTGACTTGGACGACCTTTTTCAACAAGGGGTGTTGAAAGTTGTCGACTAGTTGCTGTATTTTTGTGTCGCCATATTTCCAATGCCTGTGAAATCGACATTGGTCAACCCTTGGTGTTGAAAGATGTCGACACGGCTTCTTGCCCGTTTGTCGACCAGTTTATGTGTCGACATATTGCCCCCCATCCAACAGCGTTGAAATTAGAGCAGTAGCCTTCCATATTATTCGCCCACAGGTGGGCGATATCGCCCGGTTTGGGAACCACCGATCAAACCTTCGTGGAGAGACCCCACAAGTCAGCGTTATCATCAACGTCATATCTCATGCACATAAATGACCTCGGGAAACACGCATATCTACTGCGGTAGATCGGTTGTGCAGAACAGGCAATATGACGAACCAGAGACACATCTAGAGCCAATCAGCCAGCTTCAGGAGCCAGTCTGCTGGTCAGTTTATGCATCGTCTAGTACCTACTTCATACAAGTACCTACTACTCAAGGTTACCTAACATGACTGTAATTCCTAGTTTTCGCTTTATTAGTTCATTACGGTTACTTAGCAATATTATTTCGTAACGTAGCGTAATATATCAGCTTTCCTTCACAGTACAGCGGATCAGGGCTCATGAGAGTTGTGATACAATGAAGAGGATTCCAAAAAGTGGTGATCGATTTTTCAGCTATGAAAACTAAGAGATTTACACTTCCCTAGCAACGCATTGGTTGTACGTGAAAAGCAACGAAAACGTGTAGACTCGCGCTGAATTTCGGATCATTTCAAGCACAAAACCCAGCGGTGAAACATGATGAATCATGTTAAGACATTTCAAAATCGGACGATATACTCCGTTACTTACAGGTACAATACTTTACGTGTTGTACTCGTATTTACTAGTTCATTCACTCTACTAATTGAAATTCAGACTATTCTTTTTTGGAGAGTGCGTTGGGTTTATAGGTCAGAAAATCATACGGATAGAAAGAACAGTAACACATTCCCAAAACTTTAGGTTTCCTAGGCCATCCAAACAAGCAAGTTTCCTACCATGCAAGCATCCAAAGCCGCAACCTTCGAGGTCGGTAGCTGAACCATAAAAAATAATTCACGAACCTACTTATTGCCCTTGACTTAATGAGGTGTGATGCTTATCTTCGTGGTGATTTTGCCCCACTCGCTCCTTCACTTGATATTTTAGGCGAAACCTCAAGAGCTGATCGAATCCTGCGGTTTCCAATCTGATATTCGCTCCAAATCAAACCGTAATTCTCAGGGACAGGAAAACTTGCGTTTACCGCAAACAACCCTGCAGACTCGCTTCCGCATCCGTTTCGACGCAGTAAAAGCTGGATAAGTCAAAAGAGAAAGCCGAGGAGAAATGAAATTGTTTTTGAAATCGGTCGAGAAGGTCGTCGACGTAGTGAAATATAGCGTTCGCCTGAGGGGCATGACCCCGTTTTTATGAACAATAAGGTGCGAAGGAGTTGCGAGTGTATGTGGGTATGCGTGCCGTATGTGTGTATTGTTGAGTGTGTGGTGGGAAGGGAGTAGTTATACCTACCGACTGATAAATATGTATGAGAACCTCGAGTCCCTCTGGTGGGTGTGACTTGTTTAGGGGGCATTATCAACACGGTCGATGCTGCAGTCACGGCCTCGGAAATTTCGCGAAGCCTCCCCAGGGTTTTCCCTTTTGACGACGCCGAGGCGCAGCATATGTTTACATCTACAAGTATAACTAGGAGGTAGAATACAACAGTTTGACGACTAATATCAGCATCTCTATTCAAATCAAATCATATTGTTCTCAATGTTGTACGCTGAGGAGGGTTTGTGATCATCCATTTCCACCAAACTCATTCTGGGTTTAACTCCCTCAAATGTTCAACTCCCCAAATTTATGTTTCCTTTCCAAAATGGTGTGCAGGACCTCCGATATTGCATAATATTTGTCCAAGTTTAGAATTTATAAAATTATTGTTTCCATGTTTTCCTGTTACCTATACAGGGTGAGTCTCTCGCAAATGCAATAAAAAATTGGGTAAAACCACATCAAAAATGGAGTAAAATGCCGCCAACTGCATATTTTTATCTCAATCTGTTCTCGAGATATGATTTTTTAAAGGTTTTTTTCAGGAAAACCGCGTTTTTTTCCTTTTAAACTCAAATTTCTCCACTTTACTTCATTTAATTTTAATTTTTGACCACATTTTCGGAATCAGCATTAAATTTACTATAAGAATAGTGTACTTGGGTTCTTAAAAAGTACCATCCAAAGGCCCTCACATCAGCTCAAACATTGACGATTTTGAAAAAATAATATTTCTGAAAATCTTTAAAACTTTACTACTTTTTTAAAAAGAATCCTAGAAACTGGCAAATCTCATGAAAGCTGCTTCGTCTAATACTCTTTCCAACGGTATAATCAAGTTTACTTTTATTTTGTTATTTAGTGGAGAAAATGATGTTTTAATGTTAAAAAATGTGGGTTTTTCAATGAAGTCATTGGTTTTTCGAAAGATGACCCTCCATGAACCAACGAGTATGAGGTCGGTTTCTATGTATTTTTCACTCTGTATCGAATGGTAACATTTGTAGATCTCTCCAACTCCGTTATAACCGAGTTTTACACTTAAAATCGCAAATGTTTAGTTTGTTTGTTACGATTAAATGTATGTGTGTTATGGGGTAAAAACTAGTTAATTAAAGTGTAAAACTCGATTATAACGTAGTTGAGAGATCTGCAAGAGTTTCCATTCGATCCAGCGAGGAAAAATACATAGAAACCGACCCCATACTCGTAGGTTCATGGAGGGTCATCTTTCGAGAAAATCAACGATTTCATTGAAAAACCCACATTTTTTAACATTAAAATATTATTTTCTCCCCTAAATAACAAAATAAAAGTAAAATTGATAATACCGTTGGAAAGCATATTAGATGAAGCAGTTTTCATGAGATTTGCCAGTTTCCAGGATTCTTTTTAAAAGAGTAGTAAAGTTTTAAAGATTTTCAGAAATATTATTTTTTCAAAATCGTCAATGTTTGAGCTGATGTGAGGGCCTTTGGATGGTACTTTTCAAAAACCCAAGTACACTATTCTTAAAGTAAATTTAGTGCTGATTCCGAAAATGTGGTCAAAAATTAAAATTAAATGAAGTAAAGTGAAGAAAGTTGAGTTTAAAAGGAAAAAAACACGGTTTTCCTGAAAAAAAAAACCTTTAAAAAATCATATCTCGAGAACGGATTGAGATAAAAATATGCAGTTGGCGGCATTTTACTCCATTTTTGATGTAGTTTTACCCAAATTTTTTTTTGCATTTGCGAGAGACTCACCCTGTATAATTTCGGACGATTGCGTATTGGATAACTGCATCTATACGAATATTTCGGACCTTTTAACACAGAAAGTTAAGAAGAAATTCGAAAATTTCTCATGCTGCACGGTTGATTGAGTTTGCTATAACAGAACATTCCTCATTGGGTAATACACGCGGTAATTGTTAGATACACATAATATTGCACATAATTATACTCATATTACACACACGTAATATACACAAAATATTATTGTAGAAGATGTACGATAAATTAAGTTTACTCAGCTGATCAGGATGGAGTCCTTAATTTCTAGGTCCATAATCCTAGGCTCAGTATATCGTTACTGAGAGAGTTTTATCCACCTTGTAGGTGTCTCTGGATATGATGTTAGTAGTTTATTCGGCCGTAAGTACTTGTGTCGTTGGAATTAGTCGGGATGCGGCCCAGGGGAAAAAAATGTGAATTTATTTCATGTTGTTTATTCGACGTTTCGTCCTCTTGCTGAGGACATCTTCAGGATTCTACACGGACAAAACAGGCATTGTTATATGTTATCTTATAGGTATTGTTATCTTGAACAGAAGAAAACAAAAAATAATAGCTAAAAACTAATTTGAACCAAAAACTTACTGGTGTGTCCAGGAAGAATTAAATCGTCCGAATATAACGGACTTGTCAAATTAATATGAAGCTATAACGGTGGTACACCTAAGGAAAAAAACAAAAAAACAAACCAAACAAGATATAAAAAATGTGTTGAAACAGCATAAGTAAACAATAAAAATATAGATAAAATGTTAAAATATTATTAATGGATAACAGTAATACGGTATAAAACATTAATCAGAAACTAACAAAGTAAAAACAACAACAAAAAGTTAGGTATAAAAGGGTGAACTTGCAGGGAAGTAAGTACCTACTCACCCAGTCAAATAAGTCGAAAACTACTGCTCTTGAGAATATCAAGAAAGGTTAAGAAAAATAATGTCACTGAAGAAAATATAAAGGAAGAAAACGAAAATATAGGGAAATATAGAAAAATATAGATCGAAAAACATTTCATCTATCCATTAGTCAACAAACTGAAAAGTAAACCATAGGTGCCAACAACAAAAAACGAAATAACAATCCATGCAACATCACTGTAAAAAAAATTTTTTTTTATTTCTTACAAGAAAAATATAGTAATAAAATAAGTAACTTAAAAAAAATGAAATAATAATAATAATAGAAATTGAGTGCGGTAAAGAGAGAAATAATAAGCTGAGGCGTAAACAAAAATAGAGAAAATAGAGCACAGAGCAAGAAGGGCATGGAGGTGAAAAGAGAGCATACAATAAAGAGAGCACAAAGAAAGGAGAGAAAGAAGCAAGTGGGAAAGAAAAAAAGTCCAGTCATGCAGCATGACCCCATGAGCGAATTTTTGAAGAAATCTTCGACATTTCAGTCGCTATTGATCGTGTAGAGAAATTTTAGTTTATGATTTTGGTAGACAAGCATGGAATCAAATTCTATCTACAGCATGGTTCTAGCCTTAAAAAGCATGGTTCTAGGATTGGTTATACAGGGATACTTCCATAAGAGTTGTGCAATCTGAATTTGGACAATGTTTCATGCAAATATTACCGATTTGTACAACTAGCGAACGGCATTATTTCGATTTTGACTGATTTTTCAACTTTGAAATTTTTGAAAACTTGATACATATTCTTATAGGAAATTTTACGCTGATTCCGAATATACCACATGTTAGTATGCTGAAAAAATTATTTCGCACGACAAATCGCAAAAAACAGGCTATTTTGAAATTTTTGACTACATTTTTGAAAATTTCAACCCGAAGATGAAATCCGATCATGCTGGCCAACGAACTTGAACTTTCGTTTTGTGTCCTTAACATTTTAAAATTTGTTTGAAGTTTCTAGCACAATTCTACGGACAGTTATCGTCTGGAATGACACATATATACATACATACATACATACATACATACATACATACATATATACATACATACATACATACATACATACATACATAAAAAAATGCGTTAAACTTCAGAATATGATTCAGAATAGCCTGAAACGGATTTCTGCATAAATTTTTTTCAAAAATTCACATTCTACGAATTTTGAGGTGAGAGCAATAGCTTAATTTTCTTCAAAAATTCGCTAAAACATTTCATCTATCCATTACTCAACAAACTGAAAAGTAAACCATAGCTGCCAACAACAAAAAACGAAATAACAATCCATGCAACATCACTGTAAAAAATTTATTTCTTACAAGAAAAATATAGTAATAAAATAAGTAACTTAAAAAAAAAATACATTTTTTAATAATAATAGAAATTGAGTGCGGCAAAGAGATAAATAATAAGCTGATGGCGTAAACAAAAATAGAGAAAATAGAGCACAGAGGAAGAAGGGCATGGAGGTGAAAAGAGGGCATGCAATAAAGAGAGCACAAAGAAAGGAGAGAAAGAAGCAAGTGGGAAAGCAAAAAGTCCAGTCATGCAGCATGACCCCATGAGCGAATTTTTGAAGAAATCTTCGACATTTCAGTCGCTATTGATCGTGTTGAGAAATTTTAGTTTATGATTTTGATAGACAAACATGGAATCAATATATTAACACATGCACAGAGTAAACTCATCAGTTGTGATTACATTTTTTTTTTTTTTTTTTTTTTTTAAGCACCTACTACCTACGTTTTAAACAGCATGGTTCTAGGATCGGTTATACAGGGATACTTCCATAAGAGTAGTTCAATCTGAATTTGGACAATGTTTCATGCAAATATTACCGATTTTTACAACTAGCGAACGGCATTATTTCGATTTTTGACTGATTTTTCAACTTTGAAATTTTTGAAAACTTGATAGGTACATATTCTTATAGGAAATTTTACGCTGATTCCGAATATACCACATGTTAGTATGCTGAAAAAATTATTTCGCACAACAAATCGCAAAAAAACAGGCTATTTTGAAATTTTTGACTACATTTTTGAAAATTTCAACCCAAAGATGTAATCCGATCATGCTGGCCAACGAACTTGAACTTTCGTTTTGTGTCCTTAACATTTTAAAATTTGTTTGAAGTTTCTAGCACAATTCTACGGACAGTTATCGTCTGGAATGACACATACATACATATATACATACATACATACATACATACATACATAAAAAAATGCGTTAAACTTCAGAATATATGATTCAGAATAGCCTGAAACGGATTTCTGCATAAAATTTTTTCAAAAATTCACATTCTACAAATTTTGAGGCGAGAGCAATAGCTCAATTTTCTTCAAAAATTCGCTAAAAGTAGGGAGAAATTTTCAACTATTATCACCTGAGACAAAAACCTAGCTATTGATGGGTGGACCTTGATATGTTGAATGTGTTGGTGTAAGACACAGAACACATTTGGAAATCGGTACAAGTATTAACTGTGTTAGGAGTAATGTTGTTGATGATACATTCTGTAATCAATCTACGGGGCTCGATCTAGCTCTAATTTTAAATTTATCAAAGTTGAACATGTGCCCTGTGACAACTGAATGGCATGCCAATCCAGATTTGTGAGCAGCACATGTGGCTACACCTCCCTTATGGCCAGTAGCACGTTTAGAAAAAAAAAATTGTTTGGTTTGGCCGATGTATCTTTTATTACAACCTGGTGCGTTACAAGGGACATCATAAACAATATTAGAGGAAGAGGATAGAGGTACTGGGTCTTTCAATTTGGAAAAAAGGCTACCAAGGCTTGTAACAGAGTTACCTCCTGAGAGGTCCATCAAGCTCCCGTCAGAGCTCCAGAGATAGCATTGTCGGCGTCCCGTTGAGGAATCAATGGGAAAGACGCGCTGTGCTCGATCGTTTTAGACAGCTGGTTTGGCGTCGGATGGTTTTCTGGTGACAGGAATATCAACCTTCCCCGAACATGGCTCATTAAACGCTATGACTAGGGTGGTATCTCTCTGACGGGATGCCTCTTTACCTCCTCTACCTTTTTATGAGGATTTAGGCCCCCATTGCACCTCTGGGGGGGCACCTAAATTCCTTATATGGTAGCAGAGCGTGGTTTGGATTATGCACGGCTGACGCCTAGTAGTCCAATCCACTATTTTTTGGGGCGTTAATGTTTCAGAAGAAACATGGCCCGGGGTTCCAGAAGGAATTCCCATTATCACCCTTTGGTATATAAATAATTTCATTGGTCTTTGAATTATAATTTCTCTTTCATTCCCTTTTTTATATTTTATATACCATATTTTCTTTCAATTTTATGCCACCTGAGTGCACAATTTAAGTCCCCTAAGTTGGGCAAATTCATTTTATACTATTTTCTTTCAATTATTTTCGCCATCTGAGTATTGCTATATTTCAATTACCAGGTTAGTGCTCCATTTAAGTCCCCATAGTTGGGCAATTTAATTTAAAAGTCCCCAATGTTGGGCAAATTAATTTCTATATATATTTTGATTTCCTAAGGTATAAGTCTCCATAGTTGAGCATCCGTTTTGTCCCGATTGTTCAATGAAGATACTTCTTATGAAGCTTCATTGACAATCCAGTTTTAATTTCTATTCCCCCATCCAAAACGCCAATGCAGCTATTTATGATTGAATGAGCATTAGTTCTCAGCTATTCACTATTCCACCCAACTACCATACTTGATCTTCAATCAAGTATGTCTTTAAGGGGAGGAGTGTAACAGAGTTACCTCCTGAGAGGTCCATCAAGCTCCCGTCAGAGCTCCAGAGATAGCGTTGTCGGCGTCCCGTTGAGGATACAATGGGAAAGACGCGCTGTTCTCGATCGTTTTAGACAGCTGGTTTGGCGTCGGATGGTTATCTGGTGACAGGAATATCAACCTTCCCCGAACATGGCTCATTAAAAGCTATGACTAGGGGTGGTATCTCTCTGACGGGATGCCTCTTTACCTCCTCTACCTTTCTATGAGGATTTAGGCCCCCATTGCACCTCTGGGGGGGGGGGGGGGGAACCTAAATTCCTTATAGGCTATAGCTTGGGACCAAATTTGAAATCGGATAGTCTCTGGATAGTCACACTGCATATACTCGTATTCTACACCCACTTCCCATCCATCAATAGTGGTGTAGGTGTAGATAAACATGTTTACCGAGGTCAGTTATGTGCATGAGCTATGACGGTAATGATGATGTGCGTAATGGGCTGCTCTCTGAAGGTTTAGTTGTCAGATGGTTATCCGTTCCGGTCCCTCGAACTCATTTTGTGCCCGTTCCACCTCCTGGCTCAGCACTGCGTTCCACTTCGAGATTGTTATGAGTTGTCAACCGCTCACCGGGTCAAGGTCGGCGCGGCTGTTCGAGGGGTCAGCGCGTCTCCTTCAACTTGAACCTTGGAGTCGTGTTTTCTCCCATCCTTTCGGGAGATCGAATATCAATTTAGATGGTCTCCTATCAGTTTCATTGTTGCCAAATCAATACTTCATTCTGCGCATGCGCAAACGTGAATTCCATCATGTTTCATCTTCTTACTCTCTAGTCGTTCGAGGTTGCTTAATTTGGATGGTAGTTGGAAGAAGATGATAGGTAAACGAGGAAGCCACACCCAACTTTGCTGACTTTTTTTTAAACTTCATTTGGCTTAGGTTTAATAACCCATTTGCCATCAAAATTACATTATTTACAATTTAGGTTTACTTCGGTGGCATTATTTAAGAAAAAAAAAAAACTACTTATAAACTCGTAAACGAGTTCCACTATCTGCTTTACAAGCAGATATCATGTTATATGGACATGTCTTTGATTGGTGATTTCATAACGGTTGTCCTCGAGAGTTGTAAAAAAATCCTTCAACTTTGGACTGTAGGCCTCGAAATGTAGGATAAAGAATTTATTCTATTATTCTTGGAGACACAATAAGCATACTATACATACTATTAAAGTTATTTCTCCAATACAGGCGCTATCATTTTTATGTTCATGATAGCCTGATTTTTCATTAATAAATTAAATTATATCATTTATTGTTTTATTTGATAACGTTTCTTTCTCTTACTGAGGACATCTTCAGATCTTGCTTTCTTGACATTGAGTTGACTTGGTGAGCCCCTGTTTTATTTGACAAATCCGTTATATTCGGATGTTTATACATTTTTCCTGGACACACCAAGATCTGAAGATGTCCTCAGTAAGAGGACGAAACGTTATCAAATAAAACAATAAATGAAATAATTTCATTTATTTTCCCTAGGCTGCATCCCGATAAATTCCGACAAAACAACGGTTTACTTATAGAAATGTTGAAAATAACTGTGGAGAGAAGCCACTACAATGAGTTGTTGTTTACAGTCGACTGTTGTCAAGAGGATGATAATATTTCCTATGGAGTGGAGTAAATGATGCTATTGCTTTACGTTAAGAATATTTTAACCGGCTTATTAAAATTGTTTATAGTCCAATCAACTTAGTTTTGGAATGTAGCCAGGTACGTAAGGAGGGGGAAATTGATAGCTTGAGATGTGATAATTTATCACATGAATCAAGCGCTTTCCAACGAGTGGCGAACGATTTCTGTGCGATGAAAACTACGGAAGTTCCATTCCCCTAGCAACGGATTGGTTGTACGTGAACATCATTAGAAATTGTGACATATTTTTTGCGTCACGAAAATTTTTGGTTGACCCCACAGAGCAAAGACATATCAATGTCAATAATAATTATAAACATATGTAATATACACATACATATACACTGTTACACTGTTATACACTGTTACACAAATCAACGATACGCAAATGCCAAAAATCAGTCATTTCAACAAATTACAACTTCTAGCATATGTTGGTAGGTGTACTGTGCAAAAAGAATACAGAATTTTTACACCATTGAATTCTACAAATTGGTACCATTCTCATACACTCATACTAACTATGCTTATTGCTGATGCAGGCCCTCAACCCACATCAGCCCGTTACAGCTCATATTTCGCATCGTTTTCCTAATTGTCTTGTTCTGTTCTCAGGTGAGACGAGTCGAATGAAGGCGAGAGGACTAACGGTGGAGATCAAGGTAGGCAAGTCTTGAGCCCCCAGCATCTCTAATGGACCCACCTAGCTTGGCACACGCCTTGTAACCAACCACACACAACAGCTCTTGCGCAAATATCTTCCGAAGATATTAAGTCCTTGTATGGAGATACGCGATCCTTTTTTTTTTTTTTTTTTTTTTTTCTACTCCGTTGCTCCCACTTAATTCTGCCATTTGAAACACAGTTTCTCTGCTAGGTCTTGGCGTTACTCAAACACCCGGAGTTTCGCAGCATCATCGTCTCCTTATATAGGCCCAAAAAGTGGTACCTACACGTGTAGCTAATACCGAGACGTCTCTTTCGCCTCTATCATAGGTGACAGGGGACAATGTGGTGAACCTAAACATTGTAAAATAGAATTTTATGAGAACCGTTTTTAATCGGAAACATTGACTAGGTAATAATTTTAAAAGACGAACAAAGTACATTTTAGCGAATTTTTGAAGAAAATCAAGCTATTGCTCTCGCCTCAAAATTTGTAGGATGTGAATTTTTTGAAAATTCTAATGCAGAAATCCGTTTCAGGCTATTCTGAATCATATTCTGAAGTTTAACACATTTTTTTATGTATGTATGTATGTATATATGTATGTATATATGTATGTATGTATATATGTATGTATGTGTCATTCCAGACGATAACTGTCCGTAGAATTGTGCTAGAAACTTCAAACAAATTTTAAAATGTTAAGGTCACAAAACGAAAGTCCAAGTTCGTTGGCCAGCATGATCGGATTACATCTTCGGGTTGAAATTTTCAAAAATGTAGTCAAAAATCTCAAAATAGCCTGTTTTTGCGATTTGTTGTGCGAAATAATTTTTTCAGCATACTAACATGTGGTATATTCGGAATCAGCGTAAAATTTCCTATAAGAATATGTATCAAGTTTTCAAAAATTTCAAAGTTGAAAAATCAGTCAAAAATCGAAATAATGCCGTTCGCTAGTTGTAAAAATCGGTAATATTTGCATGAAACATTGTCCAAATTCAGATTGAACTACTGTTATGGAAGTATCCCTGTATAACCAATCCTAGAACCATGCTGTTTAAAACGTAGGTAGTAGGTGCTTGTTAAAAAAAAAAATGTAATCACAACTGATGAGTTTACTCTGTTAACTCTATGAGTTTCCGTCCTCCGATTCCATGTTTGTCTATCAAAATCATAAACTAAAATTTCTCTACACGATCAATAGCGACTGAAATGTCGAAGATTTCTTCAAAAATTCGCTCTTGGGGTCATGCTGCATGACTGGACTTTTTTTAGTACGCTTTATGCTGTGTGGAAATGAGTAGGATGAGCACAATTATTCTGAATTTTTCGGTGTTTTCCCAAGTCGGTGTTGCAAATATTAACAGAGAGTTTTGGTTCTTCTCGTATTCGTATTTCTCGTAAATCCGAAAACAAGCTGTTAGAGCAAGCAAGATGAATGCTAACCTTTTTTGCATTGATTTAACGAAGCATTTTCGTAAGTCCGAGAGGAAGAGAACTCTTATAGTGACGTTAATGTGACTCTGGTAGTGACTCACTGCTTTATAGTTCACTAACAATTACATACTTCTCAAATCATCTCTTCATTTTGCGTATGCGCAAACGTAAATTCCTTCAAGCATTACTTTTCCGTTTTTTTAAACATCTTTACTGTGAAGCGTAAAATTGTGGAATCTTGGAATTGTAAAAGTGTGAACCCTCCTCGGAGGCACAATGCGCCTTGTTCTGATCCTAAATTACATATGGGGTTTCACAATTATTATTTACTAGCCGCTCCAGCTCGCTACGCTCGCTTCCACGTCCAGCCGGGGGGCAAGCCCCCCGGACCCCCCATTAAATTGCTCGCTTCGCTCGCAAAGAGTGGCATGTGTGGAATATTGCTCGCTTCGCTCGCAAAGTGTGGCATGTAGGGAATATTGCTCGCTTCGCTCGCAAAGTGTGGGCTGTATACATGCGATGTATTACAATTGAAACATGTAGGGGATGTTGCTTCGCTCGCAAACGGTAGATCCTTAAGGGTAGGTTTTAACGTGTGTAGGGGATGTTGCTCGCTTCTCTCGCAAACGGTAGGTCCCTAAGTTTAGGTTTAACCTCTGTAGAGGATGTTGCTCGCTTAGGTCGCTTGAGGAAGTTATACTGCCCACCCAACTTGGCAGACGTTTTTTTCTATTGGAAATTCTTACAAACAAATTAAATCTTATAAAACTACGTGGAACCACGAAAAGTTTATTAGGAGATGTTGCTCCTTCGCTCGCAAGGTACACCTGTATATAGGTAGGAAAAAAACCCGTAACATTGTGAAATACCTAAGTCATCGAACCCTTCACGTCAATTCTTGAGCCTTCTCGCGTCCACGGCAAAATAATTTTAATCGCTTCACCTCCCTTCCCCTCGCATTTTGACCGACTTCCCGTCACTTTTTTCGATATCCGATTTCGGATTCAGATTCGGCGGGATCAAAGCTGTATTTCGCCCGCGAAAACCGTTCCGAAAAACGTACCTTTACGGGGTATATTTTAATGGGAAAAAACGTAGTTTTTCGTCGGACTTTTCGAAAAAACACGGTCCGTACTCTCGCATTTTTTGTACGCATTTCCCGATACTTTTTCCGTGATCCGATCGCGCCGTCGTCTTCCTCGTTCAAAAACCTACGAAACCGGTATTTTCCCGGAATTTTCGACGGCCGTTTAGAGGGGTAGGGGAAGCGGGGAAGTCCAAAAAGCGCACATTAACCGGAACTTCGACCCCCCTCCCGCCCTACGGCCCATGGTTCGGCTGGGGTTAGAAAATTTTTAATTCGCTCGTTCCACCTTTCGGAAAATCCCAAGAAGATCCCCCTACTCGTAGACTCCCCCCACTCAGCCGTTTGGCCGTGCATAGACACGACAGACAGACAGACAGACAGACAGACAGACAGACAGACGGAGTTTCATTCTTATTAATAATAGAGATAGAGATAGTTAGATAGATAGACCAATGATCTGCGTAGAAGGGCTATCTAACACAGACATTATAAACCATTTTGTAATAATTTGCAGCGTTTTTACGCTGAATCTAGAGGAAATGAAGGGAAACCTTGAATGTAACCTTCCGGTGGGACACGCTGTGTATACTGTCATACTGTGTTAGTGTCATAGTTAATCCAGGCCTTGCGTTAACCCCATTTCGTTCTAATCTAAACCTAGTCAGATGGTAGTGCCCCTTTCTGAATGTATCAATTCTTGGCATTCGTGATTAATAAAATAATGATTTGATCAATGGAATATAATTATGGAATGGAAATATAATAAATTTAAAAAAAAGTTCCAGTCATGCAGCATGATCGTATCAGCGAATTTTCATATACTATCTATCGTACTATAGTATGTTAAATTGCATTGAAATTGGAGCAATTGTAATTGACAGAAATGGTTAAAACCAATTTTATGGCACAAAAACTTATTCTAAATAAAATTCCACTGATTCAAAAGGGATTTTTGATTTTTAATTTTTTTTGCAATTTAAGTACGTTTTTTTAGCAAATTTGAATGACATTTAAGTACGTTTTTCATCATAATTTTGAGCAAAAATTTTTAATGTTCTAGTTAATCGTTGAAAATTTAGTTTTGACTAAAATTCTGCAAAAAATATAAATTTAACGTTTTTTAGCAGTTTTTTATCCATTTTTAGTGATTTTTTGGGTACATTTTTCGAAATTTGACCAATTTAATGTGCTCAAAAATTGTTGTCCAACGAACTCATCCTTTCTTTTGAAATGCTTGATTTTTTGGCGAAAGAACGAAGTTTTTATCTCAATTCTATCGAGAGTTATCGTCTGGAATGACACATACATATATATATACATATACATATAAAAAAGTCCAGTCATGCAGCATGACCCCATGAGCGAATTTTTGAAGATGTTTCATGCAAATGTTTCATGCAAATATTACCGATTCTTACAACTAGCGAACGGCATTATTTCGATTTTTGACTGATTTTTCAACTTTGAAATTTTTGAAAACTTGATACATATTCTTATAGGAAATTTTACGCTGATTCCGAATATACCACATGTTAGTATGCTGAAAAAATTATTTCGCACAACAAATCGCAAAAAACGGGCTATTTTGAAATTTTTGACTACATTTTTGAAAATTTCGACCCGAAGATGTAATCCGATCATGCTGGCCAACGAACTTGAACTTTCGTTTTGTGTCCTTAACATTTTAAAATTTGTTTGAAGTTTCTAGCACAATTCTACGGACAGTTATCGTCTGGAATGACACATACATATATACATATATACATACATACATACATAAAAAAATGCGTTAAACTTCAGAAGATGATTCAGAATAGCCTGAAACGGATTTCTGCATAAATTTTTTTCAAAAATTCACATTCTACAAATTTTGAGGCGAGAGCAATAGCTTAATTTTCTTCAAAAATTCGCTAAAAGCGTTAAAATCCAGGAATCATTTCTGAATGCCTCAAAACAGATTTCGATGAAGAAAATTTTTGAAAATTTTTATTTTAAAGTTTTTGGAGCCATTGCAATAGCTTCATTTTCTAAGAAAATTCGCTAAAAAATACAGACTATATATTTATATAGTAAAACTATATATTTATAAATAAAAAATATAACAAATACAATGGAATATAATTATGCGCATGGCCTACGTGTTCATCTGTATTGATTTCGAAGTTATCATTTAATTCGTGGAAGCTTTATGATGAACTATCCATTTATAACTGTCCCGTTGCGATGTCTCCGTTAAACCGGGAGTGGAGCCTGCCCCAAATTGCTTTTAAAGTGTCGCCGGTATTATGTTCCGGAACCCAGCTGTTTTATCCAGTTCTCGCTTTCAAGGACTCTTCCAACAGTTCGCCCTCGGAAAAATGACATTTCCCGGCCGCAGCCCCCCTTCTCTTTGCGGGGTTAATTTGAAATATCGCGAGCTCTGGAACGTGAACTAGAATACGACGAGAAAGATCCAGCAGAATTGTGGTTCTTAGGGTACATTCATAATTAAGGTCCTTCATTGCTCTACCTCGCGGTCGCAGCGATGTAAAACAAATAGCAGGATTTAGGCGGTAGCGTTTATTATAGAGCACATTTCATAGCATTCATAATGGAGCGCTCGACTGTGAATATTTTCTGCGACACCTAGCGATGCGGTCCCATCTTCAACCAGCTGAGCTGGAATGTTGTAAATGATGGCTTAATTACCATCGGGAGTTCTCCATAACTTCGTGCTGTATCTTACAAGAAATCTAGCATATGTTATATAATTATTTCACATTGATTACAAAGAGCCTAGATAATACACATAAATCCTATTATTCTACACAATCAAAAGGTAGAAAATAAGTTTGCTTGATACATAAATCTGAGGATGAAAATTACGAGTAATTTCCCATAAGAGCAACATTTGCTCGTGTTGGAAAATAGAGTCACTGGTTGATGGAAAAAACTATTATATTATATAAATTGTTGAATTTAAGTAAACTACATATAATTAGTATATTTTTTTTCCTTCTTTAAATTATACGATTTTCGTTGTAGAAGCATTGATTTTTAATTATTTTTTATTTTTTTCATTAAGGTTTAACCGCACCTCAACCAGAAGGGTCATTAGTGACAAATTTTTGAGGTAGCAAAAAGTTTGAGGTTTCAAGGGGAATTTCACGCTGATCACGAATATAAGGGTCCCTAAATAAATCTTGACCACTTTTTTTTGCAAAAAATCACTTTTTTCTAGGTTTTTTGAGTGTTTTGGGGGCAAAAATCACGGAAATTATCTAGGAAATAAAAAAACACGTCGAAATAAACGTTGTAGGAAATTAAATTCTGCGTCGAATGAGACACGCCAGCTCTTAAGATTGTACCCACGACTTTTGGCGAATTTTGTAAGTTTTGATCCGTTGATAAACTGCTTGATAGGAGCAGGAAGGTAAGTAGGCAGGCAGTGTGAATGTTGATCCGAAGAGTTTCGAATACCAGTTGTAATCTCAAATAATGCTGTTTTCGAAGCTCCAATAGAAACAATAGAATCTACATTTCAAGTTCGTACTACGTTTTATCCATCCCGAAGCACTGTGCGGCGGGCGGACAGCAGGCATTTTTGTTAAATTTTTGTGATCAACGTTGAGTTATTGAAAATAATAAACCGAAATTAAAATTTAAGAAGGCGAGATCACTCCACATAGGTCATAGGTTTCTGAAGGAAAGACATTGGACCCCACAGGCTTCGAGTCACTTGTGATGTCTAGCGTAAACCACATCCGGCCCATCCCGGCTCACCGTGTCATCGATCGTCGTGGCTTCGAAATTGGAATATTCGAAATAGTGTTCTTTTAGATAGCTTTAGGAAGGAATCACAATTTCTGTGCTAACCATATCTTTCTTTGAGAGATTCTTTCGGATCTCTTCGGCTAGGCGTGTGCAAACTTTCGCTCCACCTTCAGCCTAGGCCAAAGTTGAGTAAACGTAATTGTTTGATAAGTCAGTTCGACAAACGTCAGTTTTGAAAAAACGTCGTTTTGACGAAGTCTGTTTTGGGCAAAATCGTGCTATTACAGACACTCTTCGGAAAGCTATCAACAACAAATCGTCTCGACAATCATCGTTTTGACACAGTCTGCGACAATCTTCAGTTCTGACAAACAGACAAAGTCTGTTTGACAAGTTGTTTAGGAATTATATTGCTTCCTAGTCTACATCTAGATACCGGAAGCATCGTTTTCACGTTCGGAAGAACAGATATTTTGTTAAAAAGATGAAAAAAACGCTGCAAATTATTTCACAAAGGTTTATTATTTTTTTAATTGAATATGATCGTAGTTTTAGTTGGCTTGCGTACGTCATAAGGCCCGTCCAGACTCCTCGGCGTGTCCTACTTCGAATTGCCACAACCTATACTTCTATAATTATATACGTATGTTTATATTTCTCGATTTGAGCTCCTATCATCTATTCAAATAATCATTGCCTTAATAATATCATTGTCTAAGTACGTACGAAAAGTCGAGAGGATTTGTTATTAAATATGCGTAGGCAAAGCATTGATATTAACACACAAAAAAATATGTCCTAGAAGAAACGTATATTCATGCCTCGAAGGAACATGAAATTCGAAAGCAATACAAGTGTTGGAAGTTATCCACGCCACCCTGGAGGTACTCCCTAGGTATCGTTACCTCACAACCGGAGGTTCACCGCCCTATTACGCTTACACTATCATATCACTCATATTTTCCACCAACTTTCATTTGCAAGTTGTGCATTTTGAGATGAGTGAATTTTGTCTTAACATGTTGTGGTCGTGCATGATCTCGTCCTAAAGTGTTCTGTTGCATAGTCCTACAGCCCATTGTTATCCTAACCGTGGAATATTAGCTTGCGCAGTTGTGGTTGAGCAGGTTGGAGTTTAAACACGTCAGTCTAACACTCAAAGCCTCTGGGTGGCCCAAGCCTATTACAACACACAGAACAACAGACACTGGAGAAGAGTTTTTCAGAATCGCCCGTTTTTGGCCCATAGCATCTATGCAAATAAAGCGATCGGGATGGTTAAACGTTAGGACCAGCTAGACCCCAAATGGAGTCTATGTGCGAAAGAACGGGTTTTTAAAGTAAATTCTTAGGCCTTTCATGGTCCGGACGGCGGACGGCGAACGGACATTTCAAATTTGGATTCTACGCACCTTGAAACGTAAAGTGACAAAGTTTGTGGGGGGGTTATAAAGATTTTTTGCTACATGATCACATAGGATTATTGGAAATAATAAATCAAAATCCACTTGCATTTTACGTTTTAGACTATTCTGAAAAACTCTTCTCCAGTGTCTGTTGTTGTGTGTGTTGTAATAGACTTGGGCCACCCGGAGGTGCAATGAGAGCCTAAATCCACACTCATAGATAGAGAGGGGTGTGACAGTACCATAAGAGATACAACTCGTACTAATAGCATATTTATATGCTACGTTCGGAGAAGATGATTTTCCGGATCCTCATTTAGCCCCAGCAATAGCTATTCAAGAACGTGAGCACAAACGCCTGGCGCCGAAGCGACGGACGCACAAGCGCATTCTCTTGGATCTCGTCGGAACTGTCACAGTGTGTGTGTTTTTGTGGTCGCAAATCTTTCTAACTAGCTTCATTTCAACAGTTTTCATCCGATTTCGATGAAATTCTCTGGGAATGTGCAGTTTAGGGAGTAGATGGTCCCTCTTCAGTTTCTATGTTCCCAAATAGAAATACTTCTCTCTACGCATGTGCAAACGTAAATTCCATCAAGCATTTTTCTCACTTTTCCTGTTACGAGTATAAACGAGTTCAAGTACGAGTATAAACTCGTACTTGACACTACAATGGCTTAGGGATCATGAGAGTTGTGATAAAATAAGAGCATTCCAAGAAGTGGCGAACGATTTTCCTGTTATGATAACTAAGCGAGTTACACTTCCCTTGTAACGCATTGGATATATATGAAAATCAACAGAAAATAAAACTTCCATTAAGTACACTTTTTCGGGTTGAAAAAAAAGTTACACAATTTTTTCAGATACTCCAAGCTAAAAGACATGTCTATGTCAAAAACAGGACTCACGTTCTCTCAGTCTCGACCTCTAGGTCTCAATTTCGTTTAATTCATTGCCGAAAGAAATGCTGAGATTTAATTGCATGTGTTCCATAGAACTTTGTATTCTATAATGTTCTATTATTTTGTTGACTGCAATGCGGTAAGGCGTTCAAAATACCAATTCGATCGGGCGAATTGAGCAATTGGTAGATTGAAATCAGCGACACTGTCGGGTTCGAATGGAAGGGGCTCTCCCTTGGGGCTCTGCTGACTTGGGGTTGAGGAGCGAGGGAGACGGTGAGCGCGTTTCTCACGACAATCAATAGCTCAGTGATAACGGAAGGGCAACAAATAGCTTCCCTCCCGCTGATTCATACAATGAGAGCAATTCGCAACTCAACTAATGTGGGAATATTGGCGTTTGATTTAAAGCAGCATTTAAATACTTGTCATTCAGTTGTCGGGAATAGGGCCCTAACAAACAGTTCCTTCCGCAGGCTTTCTATAAATTTATCATCTTCTTCATGGTCTATGGCAGGGGTGCTCAAACTTGAACTGCTGGCGATCTACCTCAATATTTTTAGACTACTTACGATCGACTCTGAGAGGCTGCAAGTATGTGTGATGCAGGGTTGTCGTACATACACGATACACCCTACCTACCTAGGTAGGGTGTACCGTAGCATATATAGATATTAGCTTTCCGCACAATTTACATTATTTTAGTCAAGGTTTGGGTTAGGTTTACTTAAGTTCTTCTCTACAATATCAATGAAAAAACTCCTAGTTATTCAAAATTGCGAGTTTATTCGTTGATACAAAACAAAAGAGTTACATATGGTGTTAAACTCAACTAAGGAGTGACTTTGGGTGGCACTACATGTCCTCAGCATACTTTTCATAAGATGGTGTGTAACCACTGAGTGCCAATCGCAAGCATGATGACATATGATCGTCAGTTAGTCGATTGCTATATTTTGACTTAATTATCTTCATTTCAGAAAATGCAGACTCGCACAAGTAAGTTGACCCAAACGTTGCCGTCAGTTGAAGGGCGATTTGCCTTAGATTCGGATATTTATCTTCAGATATAAAACACCAGAAATTTGTATCAGATGCTGTAGCTTTGAGATGTATATCTGATATAATCTGCACCAACTCATTTTCAACAGAACATGAGTTCATATTAAACTGACTTGCTACTTCAGTAGCTAATTCCTCAATGTTTTTACATGAAAAAGGATAACTCATAAATGATGCTATATTTGCCAATTTACTGCAATCATAAAAACGCATTTCGAATTGTCCCAAAATATTTGATGATTCAGCCTCATACGTATCATAATTCAACTGAGGAATCCTTTGAGGAATTTTTGTTGTTTAGTTACCTACTTATTAAAAATTTTTTTCTTCTCGAGATCTACTCAAAAAGCACTCGCGATCGACTGGTCGATCGCGATCGACCGTTTGAGCACCCCTGCCATAGACCAAGCTCAACCGCTGAAATTCCTGTGTTCAAGGTATAGGGTAAAGCAATTCAATGGAACATTATGTCGTTCAAAATGCAAAAATCCTCCATTATCACCTTTCAATAGCGCCACCCTGTTGGTAGCAAAAGGGTAAAATGTCCCGTATATTAAAGGCCCTCTCAATAACGCGTATGATAACATCATTAAGCTGACAAGTTTCTAACAGAATTCTTCTAAGCTTCATTTAGATTTGTAAACGATAGGTATACCTGTATGCAGCATTCACGACAATTCCAAACGATAAGAGATTGTTAACCCTGCGTCGACCACGTGGGAGCTAGAATAATAGTCGCCCACGTGGGGTCCACCAGGACCCCACTCACATTTCTGGCTGTGCCGCCCTATTGTTGCATGGGAAAACATCATGCAATCAATTCTGAGGTGTCTACGAGGATAGTCTCCTAATATCGTGTCTATGGTAGCAAAGTTGCAGCTTGTAGCTCCGAAATTACATGGGCCAAAGAATTTCCTCATCTAAGAAAACCAAAAACGCAAGAGAAAGGAATAAAAAGCAAAACGTTCAAGTCTTTTATTTATATCAGAACGAAATATAAACTTTAGTCAACTTTTTAGGCATATAAACTCTAAGAAGGCCCATTGTTTTTCAATAAAATACGGAACTTCAGCCAACATAGAACTTTTTCGAAAATTGCCTTTTCATATTGCCTTTTTGCATGGTGCCTACGAAAGTGAATTTACATTTAGTGAGCACCTCCGCTAATACGTATGACGTGAACCAATTGTTTGCAGTCACATTGCGATTGGTATTTTTCATGTTTTCACAACAAAGAACTCGTCGGACACTGAGTCATCGTTAGGCAAGATTTCATCCTCCACTTCACTGTCTACTAGTATGGACAAAAAACGACTGATTCACATTCCCAGTTTTTTCCATGGTGCAAACAGGAGAACTAAGTAACCACTACGTATGTATGCTCAAACGATTGAAAATTAAGACAAAACATGTGAGTGAATGTGACTTTTTTTTTTTTTTTTTTCACGGAAGTCCACTTGGGGTCTACTCAGACCCCAACAACGATTTTCATCAAACAGAAATGAATTCAAAAGGTACACTATCCTGGAGGACCATTGCTACCTCGCCAACCTCTGGAGCAGTACTGAGTAGGAAGCTACTCGAGGAGCAGGCAGTGAGGGGCAAAGTGGCTATAAGGGAGGGGGGGAAAGATGCGCATGGGGTCCACCTGGACCCCACGTGGTCGACGATGGGTTAATTAACGATACTTATTAAATGATTTATTCAGAAGTCACGACCTCAAGTACATAGATATTATTTTGAGTTATAAAAGCAACATGCACTGTGTGTGTCGAACTTGGCCCAATATGTAGTGAACTACTGTGATTATTCATAAATGTTCTTTTTGGCTAGTTCTCTTTTATATAAAAATAATCATTATATTTATGAATTTATATTTTTGGTTATTTTTATGCTTATTTTCTTATTTTTGACTTTTAGGACTAATAATTTATTTATATATTATTTATTTTTTGAGTGTAGTTTAATTCCTACTTTAATTTTAATTTTTGGTTGGGGTTATCAACCTGAACGTTCCACCATGGTCAAGTGGTCAGCACATTAGAGGCCTGCGAGCCAGCACGGCTTCTATTTTTGCTTCGTATTTCAACCCCCGAAATATATTCTGAAACGTAATTTTGATCTATTTATCCAACTAATCTGTATTTTACTAAAAGGATTGATGTAGAATTTTTTATTTTTTGAGATGCGAGCTTGCGAGCATCCAGGCCAGCAAACTATGTACAGCATTCTGATCTATGGGTGGGAAATGATAACAGCGTCACGAGCGGAGACCAAAGGAGTTGGGCCAGGTTCGATACTCAACGTCGAGTGCAACATACTACCTAAGCTTTCAAGATCTGAATAAAACGTTTTTTAAACTGGCTAAACCCAAATGTCGTAAGTCTTGCAAGATCGGAATGAACTTCTGCGAGATTCGGCTGGGTGAACTGGTTGGTGACAGCTTGATCAGGCAGAGTGACGGCTACTGACATTTGCAGGGAGAAGATCCGTTTATACTTACCTTCCTAGTCGAAAGGGTAGCCAGACTTTCTATTCGTATCCGGTGGGCGTGAGTCAGAGCTCAGCTGAGCTTTCCGAAGTTTACTGACTCACGAGGAAGAGCCGTACTGCCGAGTGAATATGTTATAAGTAATGACCGGATTTTCATGCAGCATAAATGCCCCAAATATGCCATAGAATGTGCAGTAAAAACCAATGAAATATGAAAAAATAAATAAATAAATAAATAAATACACTGCCAAGGAAATGGCACATGAGCTTCCTCGTGACCTTCACTGTACGTAGTACGTCACCATTAAATTCCAGAAAACTAGAAACGACCGGTTCTGGCATCAGGGAATTAATAAGGTGGGAAATTGGAAGCTGAATGGTACATATAATAAATGAAATTAATGAGGAATACCGCTGATTCGATCATGACGGAACTGATAGGGGACCATGTAGAGCTATACCCGCACGATCCCTAAAAATTTGAAGAAAATCGCATCAAAATTGTGGAAATTACGGCTGTTGCAAGGACCGTAACAAGAATATTTCGTTCACGCATGCGCAGAGCGTACCGCTAATGCAATTATGATGATTGTCTTATGGGACCTCAAGGGACCTTACCCACATCATCCCTGAAAATCTGACTGAAATCCGTTCAACATTGACCGAGTTATGACCGTCACAAGGAATTCACGTTAGCGCCTGCGCAGAAGCTACCGTTGATTCGATCATGATGAAGTTGATAGGGGACCATCTAGAGCCTAACCCGCACGATCCCTGAAAATTTGGTTAAAATCGGATCAAAATTGTGGAAGTTATGGCTGTTACAAGGAAATGTGGACGGACAGACAGACAGACAGACACGGAACCAAATTTGTTCAGGAGGCCCTGAAACGCAAAATGCGAGTGGAAATTTTGATTTTGGAGAAAAACATTTTGTTCATTTCGAAAGTGAAACACGGGAGATGAAATTCAAAACTTGAAAAGAAAAAAAATTCTGAACGATTATAATTCTGAATGAAAGTTGCTTAATATTAGGTATGTATAATATGGTTTTTACGAAATGCTCAATAATTACCAACTCAATGCAAACAGCTGTTCCCCTTACAAAATATGCGCTAGGTTTTGATTTTTAGGTACGTTTACACAAATATACATTAGAGAGTTCCTAGAGATCCGTAGGTGCAGTACTGCAATAAGGCGTGCAGTAACGAGAAACATTTACCGCACTTTAAAGTCACGTGGAAAACCGTGACCTAGGAGGTTATTTGAGTCCATGGAAGGAGGTTATTTTATACGATTACGTTTTTTCCAGATTGCGATCCGTTAACGTATCTGTACGGCAGGATGCGTCACCATAACTCATTGCGTCAGAGTTACGGCGCCGGATTGTCAATACCTCACGACGTATTGTGTTTTACGGATCTACTAGGAACTCTCCAATAACCTCCTTCCATGGACTCAATCTCCTAGGGATAATTTCCTCTTTCTATGGATTTAGCGTTACAACTAGATCCGTTAAGGACTTGACGTGACTTTAAGGTGCGGTAAATGTTACTCGTTACCGCACGCCGTATTGAGACCGACGGATTTACTAGGAAACCTCTACTAATTCGACCCTGTTGACTACCAGGTTAGCATCCGCTGTGGCTCGCCCCAGATGATAAAATCCCCAAGCACTCTATCCCATTTGACTTATCAATAAGAAACTCCTCCAATAACGACATCTTCTTAAAACATGTGGACGCGTTTTGCCTCTCTTGTGAATTCCATAACTCGATGACGGCGGATGAAAAAGAATTCGAAATGTGGGCAGACAAGTCAAGTTCGCCTTATCAAGGTCGGCGGATCGAACGGTTGGCCGTCCAATGAAAGCTCGACGACGTAAATCCGGTACAGGAAGAAAAACTCCCACGTGGACCCGACGGCGAAGACCCCCAGAGACCGCATGTTCGCATTTTGCTACGGTATACATTTATATTCTTTCTTTATGTCGCCAGTCTTTATTTATGTTGCTTGGTTGGTAGTTCTATTAGTTCTGTCATTATCGAGTGTTTTCAAGGTTTCACTTCCTCGTTACTGCAGACTGAGTTGATAATGCATTCATTCAGGAAATGAAAGAAAATCGCTCTGAACCGATTTCATCTTTGATATTTGTTGAGTCAGTAGAAGAATGAATAAATCTATTGAATCTTTTCAGCTTTTGCTTCCTCACTGTCGAAGATAAGGAAGCATTGTGTTCGTAATTGAAGTCGAAAATTTTTTTCCATCAAAAATCAATATTTCAACTTGCTTTTTTCGTCTCAGAGCTTGCTGATCAATATTGGTTCCGTCTCAGCCTGTCTGTCTGAAGTAAATTCTTGTCATTCCCTGGACTACACCAAGTTTCAGTCCGATTTTATGGAATTTTCAAGGATTGTGCGGTTTAGCTCCTAGACGTTCCTCTATATATATTTCATTGATGTTGTATTAATAGTTGCAAATAGTAAAAATGTTAATTTCTTATAACTTTGGCTTATCAATCATTTCGACTCGTACTTTGCTATTCAGCTAATTCTATACTTCCATGTTACAATATGTGAGTAATCTATACTGCTCACCCAACTTGGTAGAAGTTTTTTTGTTCAACTTTGAACTACTTTGGTCCAGTTTTCGGAGGTTATTAAGAGTTTTGAATTTTATTATTTCCGTTGAAATTTCCAGGGATTGTGCAAATTATCTCCTAGACGGTTCCCTATAATTTTCAATGGCGTCGAATCAACAGAGTAGCCTGTGCGCATGCGCAAACGTGAATTTATCATAACGTATGTTTTTAATCATCTGTTGGTCCGATTTTGTTAAAACTTGGTTGGTGATTGGGTATGTAATGTTCTAAAAAATGATTTTTTTGTAATGTATTCAGGATATATTGTATATTATGAACATATTTTGGGACCTTTTCCGTTATCGTTCAGCCAGGCCCCTCGGCCTCATCTCGTGCCGTTATCGTTCAGCCAGCTTGATAAACTATATATAACTGTATATGAACGGTAATATGAATACGATATTATAACGTTTTATTTTACTTACATAATTGGATCAAATTGTGTCTAATTTTCGTTAATTTTCGATGAAGCATTCACAGATCTTCGCTGGGAGGCCAAAAGATGGCAATCTCGTCGAGAATTTCGTCAAAGGGGTCCACTTATCGGGCTTTAACGGTCTGGCGCCACATAAATTCGCAGAGGTAGGAATCGAGGAGACTTCGGCGGTTACCCCATTGCAATTTATTTCTAGTTTTACATTTTCCCCACAAGCTCTCAATCGATTGCGCTCCCGTTGTCGGGTCAACAAAATTCAGCGAGTGATTGACCGTGAAATGACGGAAATTCGGGTCCCGCGCTAAAGCTCCGTACGCACTCCATTGATCCGACATAATTGTGGTTCCTGGCATGATTCTGTCTTTAATCACTGACATCAGCGTGGCAGAAGTGCGGTCGGGTACGGCTACAAGGAAACACTCTTTCGTTTCTCGGCAGATGCCTCCAAAAATCCACTGTTGAAGAAGTTGTCGTCCAGTGTGGTTCTTCCTGCGAGAAAACAGGGACTCGTCGATTTCCACGGTCATATTGGGACCACCAATGCGCGACTGAATGCGCAAAATTGAGTTTGCGCACACCTCGTGCATATAATTGCACCAATCAACAACTGTATTGTGGTTCATACTGAGCTCTTTCTCGCAAAATTTGACACTTACCATTTCATTAGCCCAGGCATATATGAACAGCACAATATCTGTCAAAGGGAGTTTCGATCCAGTCAGGTAAGTTTTACTTCTTAGTGCCCTTCCAGCTCTGCAGCATCCACGTTTATTGCACTGCCACCGGTCTCTAGTTCCGAGATATAAAGCAGTCGTGTGTCCTCCTGAGCATGTAACGTTTTGAGGCAAAATCTTTTTATCTTGGAGAAACCGAACGGCACCCTCCTTAGTTTTCACGGTGTCATACAAAGACAAGAAATTCATTTTAAACGGGAACAGACGGCTACTGAAACACAACTGACCTCCGATATCGATAGGCAACATGGAAATGACCTATGATATCAATAAAGGGAAAAAAAACATCACATACATGACCTCTGATATCATCAATGAAGGAAAGAGTATCATTTGTAGAACTGGCCGAACGATAACAGCACGAGATTAGGCCGAGGGGCCTGGCTGAACGATAACAGAAAAGGTCCATATTTTCTTTTTGTCCAGTTATAGGTAGGGAACAAACTATTGGAATGCGTTATCCAAAAGAAAGGAAAAAATTTGTTTAACCTAATGATTGCAAAATACTCTGAGTAATGTGATATCACATTTACCCGGCTACGCGCAGCTGGTCACATTCCATCAGCACTTAGTGTTATACAATCCCAACTATGCGATATTGAACTCCACATTCCTGAAATACATTTTGGCGAACTCGACCGCCGAGGAGGTCGCCACACGGGTTAACTCAGCCCAGGTCACTAGCTCTGGCGGTGGGGTTGGACCGGACAATTATAGGACTGAAGGAGGGAGGTGACGAAGGTTCAGACACGTGGGCAATGGGCGTGGACACGTGGATTTTCGGTCGTTAACGTACGCGTGGTCTGTCCAAATGGGCCCCGGAATGCCATTACGGTGAATTCTATACAACTCGAAAGGGGGATTTTAAAGGTCAAGGACGAGGACCGTTGGGCGAAACGGAGTCAAACGTTTAGGGCGATTAGTTGCCAAGCCTTTTGTTGAATTATACAATGGACACCATGCTGCGAAATTTCATTCTGTTCAATTTCACACCTTATGTACATTTATATCTACTCTATCATAAAATCTAAATTTAGCTCAAATTTTAATATAGATCATCTGATAAAAAGAGTCACTATACTTCCTGAATGTTTGTGTAAAGAGCCTTTCTTCCCCGGTCATCTTATACCACCAACCCTAACGTTCACACTTCAATTGACTTCACATCAGTACACGAACAGTTGCACGGATGGTTCTTCGCAGATTCGCAGTTACCTAGTCAGATGTATCTGAATGATATACGGTGTGCTAGCACTCCTGTAGAAATAGCCCGGCTGTTTGCGCACTATTTCCCTTCTGTTTCTGATAAGCCCCTTGACTTCCCTACTCAGCTTGAGAATAATGATTTTTTTAAGTCTTGTTTCCATTGAGGTTGCATTGTCAATGATACAGGATCAACTGGCTGCCCTTGATGTTAGAAAGGTCTGGGTCCAGATGGTGTGCCACATATTCTATTGAAGTCCTGTCAAGCATGCTTATCTCTTCTTTTGTTGAGAATTTTTAATAAATCATTGAACGAGGGCATTTTCTCCAGTAAATGGAAAACGTATGTGACCCCACTTTTTAAGGGCACTTGGTACCCCCCCAAAAATGGCGAAATTAGTGACCCTTTATCTCGGCACTCGTTGGGTCTTTTTTTTAACTGATAGATCATGTAAATATCTAAAGATCTGCGGAATCGGATTGAAAAAATTATAATTTGCCGCATTACAATATCGAAGCCAATTTCGGAAATATTGTTGGTATTTGAGGCAACTTCGATTATCTGTCCCGTAATTACAATAACTTATTTCGATAAACTATTCCCGCAGATTTGTGCAGTAGGTTGAGAGATAACTTTCTAAAGAGAGAAAAATGAAATCGGTTCAGTAGATCACAAGATAGAGGGTCCGATGCGCAAAAATATGCTACTTTTCAGGAGAGCCATAAAACGAAAAAGTAACGATATCGCGCTTCTGCGACGTTTTGGCGAACTAATATGACTTGAATATGTGTGAATGAGTTGGTAACCTCAATGACTTCACTACACACAGTCAGAGCATAATACTAACCAACCAGAATGATAAGATGATAACAATGATAAACTGTTCTGTTATTCTATGTTGTTTACGTTTCCACTTGTCCGTGCATTTTTCCGCGTTCGGTTTGTCCGCAATTCGTTTAGTCCCTATAGTTTTAGTGCTATATGCAATGACGAAAAGTAAAAGAATATTCAAGAAGGTCAACCATATTGCGAATTTCTCCAAGAAGTTGCGTGAAGATGATTCTGCGTCCTAAATTTGCCACTTACCATCCAGCTCAAGTCTTTCACCCGGATCTCATCCTTTGGCTTCCTATGATCCTTCCATTCCTGGAACTTCTTTCTCTGAAACTCCTCTTTTTCCTAGCACTTCATCCGGCGACTCAGGCTGGTTATCTTCCTCCAAGAAGAAGTTACGATTTGGATTAGAATTTTATAATTAGGATTTGTAAGTAGTTACCAGTATTTTGGATATTATCGACTTTCCCTGTCTGAACTGTCCCTGTCAAGCTGTTTGAATTTGAAGAAGCAGGGGCAGCGGACTATGAGGCGGGCAACTTCTAAGTTAATTTGTGAGACATTTGAATTTTGTGAATATTAGATGCAATATATTATCTTGTTCAGGAATGAATCTAGTTTTATTTAAGACAAAAAAAGAAAAAAGTTAAACAATTTTTGTTGGGGTACCAAGTGCCCTTATGAAGGGTTAGAGGTCATTTGTTGATCATTATAGACCGTTCTGTTCTCTATCGACGATTCCCAAATAAATGGAAAAACTTATAGTTCAAATCATCCCTCACCCTTAGTCGCTCCTCAAATTACCCAACATCAACATGAGTTCATTCCAAGACGATCTACCATCTCGGATTTATTAGTGTTTCAAACATAATTCTTGGTGCTTTTGGTAACGGAAACTCTGTCGATCAGTACATACCGACTTTACTAAGGTGTTTGACAAGATCTCTTACGCCATTTCGTTAAGTACAGTTCGTTGGGTTTCATGGAGTTTTTCTTCAATGGATCGAGAGCTATTTGGCTGATAAGATAGTTAAGACCCAAAAAATGCTATCAGAACCCTTTTGAGCATGGAGTGATTACATTACGTCGTATTCACCCTAAACCATTCTTCGAGTAGTTGAATAGTAGTAGATTGAAGTAGGTGTTTGTAACATTTGTAACAAACAAGACATTCCGAATAAGATTTTGTGTATTTCCTTTCTTTATTTTACATTAGGTATTTTATATTAATTGCCGATTACTGATGAAATAACATTAAATTATTTATATGGATAATTCGTAGTTTTCAAATAGGAATATTATTTCCAAGGTTGGATGTCAGTTGTTGTACTGACTCTGCTCCGTTTAGCATCCTGGATCAGCTGGAGGACCCCCATCTGGAAATTGAGGGTTTCGTCGACGCTGAAGTCTCTTAGATTGGGGAGAATCCCCCTGAAAAACGAAAGGTGGGGATTTTCGTAATTTGCAGTCGACGACGAAGCGTCGTTGTCGATCCTTCGCCGCTTCCATTGCTGACACTGTGACGACGTCGTCTGCTGAGCGAGAGACGAGTCAAACACCTGCTGATCTCCCTGATTGTGGGCTTCCTGTCCAGTGGAATCGCAGCTGCTTTCCTCAGCTATTTCCCCAAAATCAGATCGCGTCTTGTCTACGTCCCAGTTTTCCCTTCCAGAGTCATCAGGTTCCGATTTTATTGACTCCTTCAATACTTTTATCTGGGTCATCGTCGTTTTATCATCGTCAAATTCGTAGATCTTATTGAGGAACTTGAGTCTGTCGTAGTAAATGTACTTCCTAGTGGCAGAAGCGTATTTTTTCTTTTGCTTCACGTACTTCCGAAACGAGTCTCGAATATTGTTCCATTTCCTCTGAACTTCATTTCCTGTAACAAATAAAATAAAAACATTTTTTAATGTACTTTTTTTCATATCTTCAATTCCTTTAGCTAATGTTACATTTAAAAACTTGTCCCTCAATATCTTTAAAAGTTACAAAAACTTCAAATTCTATAATTATAATGGATTTTTGGTTTACTTGTTCTTTTGAATAATGAGCCTCTGATAGAAGACGAAATTTAACCCTCCCTCAAATTTTGTTGGTTGGTTTACATTTCAAGAAACACACGATTTCGAAAGTCAAATCGTCCATACGCCACCGCCTTCCGATGTTTTCCCCACAAAAAATTACCTACCAAATCTATGAATCAAAGTATTTGTCTTGGCTAAAAAATCATATATGGGCTTCTGTTCTGTTTTTTCAATGAATTCGAGGGTTATCTTACAAATTTTTTACTTTGAATGGAATGTTTACACTTGTACATCTCCCCAGCATACCACCCCAGCTCCGTTATAACCGAGTTTTACTCTTTAACTCACAAATTTGAGTTTAATTTGGTACGATAAATTTTTCTTAGAAGGCATTTTTCAAGAAAACACTTGATTTCTTTTGAAAAGCAATGTATTTCAACATTAAAACACAGTTCTCTCCCCTAATTAGCAGAATAAAAGTAAAATTGACTACTCCGTTAAAAAGGTGAGATTTTGTCGCAGATTTGACCGTTCTTGTGTCTTGAATGTATACATTGGTTCTCATAGTTCAATTCCCCACTAAAAAAATTCAAGATTTCACAAATTAGGTAAAATTTGCATTTCAGAGGGCTTTTTCATATCTCAAACCTTATTTTTTAGAAATGTTCAGGCATTCATCCGTCAGGAAATTTAATGCTCATTCCAACGGTATCCTCAAATTTGAATTTAACAGAAAATTAAGGGAGTTATGATCGTCTATTGTCAAAAGGTCGAAAACTCTAAAAAAATTCGTTAATATCAAATTACTTGGAAACTAAGCGTTAAACAAAACTCAGAGGAACTTTCGATCAGAAATAAGCTGTAGAATTGACCCCTGAAGTATTGACCACCTTATGCGGGACACGCTGTATACATAT